>JAEIFU010000843.1:0-94325 GCA_018904235.1 Lordiphosa stackelbergi
CATATGTATTTCTGAAAGTAAATTCGTAAATATCAAACTTACCTTAATTTTTTGTCCACGTTCGTTTATTAAGCATTTGCTTGCATTTTCTTCAATGTCAAAGGCGAAATACTGCCGATACACATTTGTTTTTTGGCCTTGGCATTTTAAGCGACCGTTCAGATTTTCTTGCAATTCATAAACTAATTAATTGCTATTTGCAGTTTCGCAGCACAAATACAATATCATAAAAAATTTACCGCGTCTTCTGCACAGAAACATACATGCACAGACAGAAACAATATTTGTTGGCACTCTCTCACCTATACCGCTTTCGCAGTTAGAGATGACACTCTTTCGATGTCTAGCAGCTCTGAATATAGCGATGATAAAGTGACTGTGGGCAGCTATAGAAATTAGAAAAAAAAATGCTTAGAACCGAAACTGTACCGGTACAACGTTTAGGTTCTTTTCGGACTTTTCGGTTCTAAAAATATCGGTTCTCGGGTACCGGTATACAAAAAATTAAAAATATCGGTTCCTGTTCTGAGTTTCAATCGGTTCTTTTCGGTATGCGGTTCCGGTTCCGGTTTGATTCCCTGAAAAAAAACTGAATATACTGATCAATTCGTGAACGAGCTGAATGTTGGTGGATAATCAAACCCGTGTACTCATCCGGTGCGCTCGACCGAAAACATTGCCAAGACAGCCTGGTGGTCGTTTGACCGAAATTGTTTTTATTCCCTTGGAAAGGGTATATTAAAATTGTCCGGATGTTTGTAACGCATAGAAGAAAGCATCTCCGACCACATAAAGTATATATATTCTTGCTCAGAATGACGAGCTGAGTTGATATAGCCATGTCCGTCTGTTTCTATGCTATCTCCTCCGTCAGTTGAAAAACTTTCGTAACCAAACTTTGCACGAAGTCTTTTGGTACAAATACGCTGCACATTTGTCGGAACCGGCCGGATTGGATGACTATAGCAAATAGCTGCCATAGGAACGATCGGTTGAAAAAGAAGTTTTAGTGAGAAAAACTTTTTTGTTTTTTATGCAAACGACTCCGAACCTCGTATTTATAAGTTATCTATGCTTTCACATAATTTCAGCAAGTTTTATGAAAATCGGGCAACTATATAGTAAAGCTACAATACAAAAGAAAGGATTGAAAAAAGTCTTAGAATGTAAAACTTTTTTGTTTTTAATGCTGTCGCTCCCAAACTCGTTACTGATCAATATTATATGCCAACACACAAGTTTGATCCAAATCGGATGACTATAGCATATAGCTGTCACAGGAACGATCGGTCAAAAAAATAGTTCTAGTGAGAAAAACTTTTTTGTTTTCAAGGGTAGCGTCTCTATTCGTTCCAGTTATGAATATTATCTGTTTCAACACAATTTTGGAGACTGTGATCAGAATCGGATGAATATATCGAATAGCAGCCGTATAAAAATCTGGCGGGCATATATCATACTCCAAGGGTATATAAACTTGGGCCGAGCCGAAGTTAGTTTCCCTCGTTTTTTTCATAAATAAATGACATGAACCAACCTTTCCAATAAATATTCTACCTTTGATAAATATAGAGCCGTTTGTTTTTATAGCAAAATTAAATTCCAATTTTTAAATGGACCACCCTGTATATAACGAAAAGGATTTGTCCCAGCATACTATTTATTTCTAATCAAAGGTAAAAATACATGCTTTATTTTTGCTATTTTTCTCAAACAACACATCAATGTAAACCTTTTTAAACCGAACCGAACCAGAGTGTGCTCGTACTTTAACTATTCAATTATTTTTTCTCCCTGAATAACAAATAAACCCCTTCTAAAAGCATTCATAAAATTGTGCAAAAAAGTCAGTTTGTTTTTGTTCTCAATTTTATTACATGTTTTTATTTTTTACGATGACTGTTTATAGACATTGCTTAGATCTCTCCGCACGTGCTGTTGGCATGCTGTAAAAAGAAAATATGAGTGCCAAGCTTACTGCAAAGCTATCATTAAAGTCTGAAAATCCATTAAGATTATTAACTTAATTAAAATTGCTTGCACTTCTTCGCATTTAATTTTTGCAATTCAGTTCACACACACACACACGCACACAAGCACGCGTTTGTCTAAGCGCCACTTTATGTGGGAATGCAATTGGGCAACGGGTGGTCTGATTTTGCTGGCGTCGCAAATCCTACGCCCTGAGCCGAACCAACCTTGTCTGCGCCCACACAGACAAGTGCTTAGAGAGAGAGAGAGATTCAGATACGGATAGATAGGCTGCTGCCCACCTAAATGTGAACTGACTGACGCCCAAAATCAGCCTAAAATGCGAAAAAACGACAGTCAGAGTGAGAAGTAAATAATATACAATTCTGCACATGTGGTGTGTATGTGTGTGTGTTTGGAAAAACTCGTTTCGTTTTTGCGGTCTTGCAACGAGTAGGAGAGACCCCAAAAAGCCAAAAGCAGAACAAAAGAAATCTTACTGCAATATGATTGTTGTTTGTTGTGTGGGCAGACCGGGGAGTTGAGGCTGATTGCCAAAAAGCCAGAAGGAGCACTTGACGACGACGAAGCCAGTCCAGGGCAGACGACGCGACGATTAATTGCAGCATTTTACATCTTCAGTTCAAAAGAAAATGCTTGCAGCATCATCATCATCATCAGCAGCAGCAACAGCGGCAGCTTGAAGATACAATATCTCATGCGGCTCTGTGTGCGTTATCTAAATTTACATTTTGCCCGTCTCTTGTAGGCGACACTTATGAGCGCCTTGCACTTTCGCCTGCATTGGCTTCCTGCTTCTTCTGTGTGTATTCGAGTGTATTTTTAAAATGCAAAACTCTGCCAAGTGCCAAGTTCAATAGCTTTTTGTACACTACAAAAATGAGAGACAAAATGTCGCTCGTTTGCATGTTTGATGCCTTTTTGGCCCCTGCAGGGATGTAAAAATAGGCTTTAATCGTTTATTTGGGGTGACAGGCAGGCAGCAGGCGCACCAAGTGTTGTTAATTGAAAGCCATTCCTCTAGCCAGATTCGCAACAATAAATTGCCACTAGTCCAACAACTACCACGTTCTAGATTGATGAACCATTTAAGCGTTTTCCATCACTTTTTGATGGAGATTTAATGCATGTATAACAAGATGTAACCGTGTTTGGTGGCGAGTAGAAATACAAAAGAAACAAGCAAGAGCGTTGCAGTCGAATGGCCCGACTCCGAAATACTCTGTACAATTGTGATGCACAATGACTCATACGGCTTAGCTGCCTGAAATAGGCACAGTGTTCCCCCTGCTCCTACAAGCAAAACTGTTGTGTTTTTGCTCCGATCTTATTGTGCTTTTCAGAATAGATCAATTTAAGGCCTAAAATACAATATATTAAGCGACTTTAAAATTGTGGAGAGGGGAGAAAAGTTTTGCAAATCTGAAACAAACTTAATCTGAGTACAGCACTTATAGTCTCTGAGATCGACGCGTTTATGCAGAAAGATGGACGGACATGGCTAAACCGACTCGGCTGTTGATGCTGATCAAGAAATTATATGCTTTTTTATAGGGTCGGAAATGTTTACTTCTCCATGTTACATACATTTGCACAAATTCATGATCCCCTTTTACCCATTCTCAATGAGTACAGGGTATAAAAACCATTTAAGAACCAGTTCTAATATAAAATTGGTCCAATTTAAAGAGAATGTCATAACAAGAAAAATATTTAAGAAAAGGAAATAGACTGCAATTCTGCAATAAATGGGCCACATGGTTGTACCTTTAATAATACGTTTAACAAATTTTACTATGACCATCTATAGTACCAATATCAGCACAAATGTTCATCTACTTTAAAAATATCTTTTACTGCTAAAAAAATAGATTTTCAATCAACCATTAAATAGCAAAGGTGTAACTTTCTACTTGATCAATTTGAAAACTCATTGGTCTGGTAATTTATTTGAATGTTTAAATTGCATAACGAATAATAGGGTTTTTTTTTAATTTCACAAGAAAAATCCATGATTTAATTTACAACCAACTTACTTTTTAAACTCCACTTTTTCTGGTCTTTAAGGCTGATTTCCAGAACACACGAAAATCTATTTTTATGTCAAAGTTCACACGAATAGAAATACATTTTTATGTCATCGGAATTGGGTGACAATACAAACGAAATCCAAGCCGACATATCAAAACTGTTGATACTCGATTTTAAAATAATGGATTTTGGTAGACCTTCACAATGTAAGATAGCTAAATGAAAGAGCTATAGAATCTTACTAAAAAAAAATTATTTCATAAATTCTTTTGCATTTATATGGCATTTCCATACATATGAGCACAGCTGACACTGAAAAATTCTGCACAGAAATTCATTTCCACAGAAAGGTCAACCAAAAACCGAAAACATCTATTCTTTTTAAAGATTATAGTTTTTAATGATTCCGCAAAATGCTACTTATGAAAATCATCTGAAGTACGGCGTTAGAGAATAGCTCGTCACGTTGCCTAAAAAAAGAAACATTGATTTTTCAACGAAACAGCTATAAATATATAGTTACATCATTGCAGATCATGTAAATAATGGCTCTGCGGAAAAAGGCCCCAATGAAATATATATGGTTATATGGAAAACAAAAACTACTATTTTTTCTCAAATTTGGGATGTTTTTTAATTTTTCGGTGCAATATTTCCCAAATTAAGTTTTAATATGAAATAAGTCCCCAAAAGAAATTTTTTTTTGGGGCCTGACCGGCAAGCTTCACATTTTACAATTAGAAGGGCCTTATTTCATTTTTGCCGGGAAATAAGACGCCAATTTTTAATATGATTTTTTTTGGGATCTTTTTTCATTTTGCTAATTTTTGCTAAATACGCAGGACTGGAAGACTGTTTTACGCAAAAGAACAGAAAATGTTATACAAGTTCAAATCTAATTTAAATTAAAAAAAAATCATGCGACTTTTCTGTATCAAATTTTCACTATTTCTTAATGTCATAAATAGTTTATTTTACTAAAAATCCAATTTTAAAAATATTTACAAAAATTCCCCAAATTTAAGATCTATTTCATTTTATCGTTTGGGGATTTATTTCATTGGGGTCTTATTGCCAGCTGCCGTAAATAAAAAACTCGAACGTATTCCGCAGAAATTTGCCTTTTTGTCATTTCATATTCGCTGACATTGCGTATGTCTTTTTGTGTGCCTGTATCTTGGTACCTTACTGTGTCCCAGCTTTTGCACTAAATAAATTGCCTCTAAAGTGCTATCCAAAATCCCATATGCGCAAGTTTATAATATTTTTTTTTTGGCTTTGTTTTTCTTCATAATAAAGGCTCTTTAGTAGCTGTGGAAATGCCCATATGTAGACTTTGCGAGGCACTACAGTACTGCCTAAGCGGGTACAACAGTCCCTTTATAATTGGGTGTGTCACACAAATCTCTAGAGGTTTTCGTATAAGCGTCAGCATTTCATATTAAAGCTGTTTGAATTTATATGTTAAGGGGCTCCAATATGCACGGCTACTAGATTAGATGACAAAAGTTGAGCGATTCGAAATCGCCTGCTCAAACCAAGTAGATTTGATGCGTACAGTTTTCCTTCCACATTATCTAGTAGGCGGTCTGATTCTTGGCACTTTGCAGATATAGTAGTCACAGTTTAGTTCGAAGTGCAATCGTTTATACGAAAATATCTAAAGATTTCCAGGACACCCCTGAATAAGACACTGTTGTTTGCCAAAATGTAGCTTATTCATCCTTTCGTCATAACTGTTAAAGCAATGGATTAAATGTCGTCAGCGAAGGAAGATAAATAGTGTATTTATTCTTGATCAGCTTGAGAAGTTGAGTCGAATTCCGAACTGCACATTTGTCCGAACCGGCCGGATCGGATGACTATAGCTATACTGGTTAAAGTGCGAAAAACTTTTTAGTTTTCAATGCAAACGCCCCCAAACCTTGTATTTAGAAGTTTTCAGTACTTTTTCATAATTACATATATGTAGATTGATTAAAATCGGACCAGCTGCCTTACAAAAGACAAATATGAAAAAAATCTTAGTAGGAAAAACTTTTTTGTTTGCAATGATATCGCTCCCAAACTTAATATTGGTTAATGCTAAATGATTTTATATAATTCTGCTAAGTTTACTTTAAAATGAATGACTATAGAATATAGCTGCCATAGGTCGAAATAGTAGATCTAGTGCGGAAAACCTCTTTTGTTTTCAATGGTAGCTTTTCTAAGCTTTCTAGTTATAATTTTGACGGTTTTTATCAAAATCGGATAGACAGCTGGCCACACAATAGTGGTGCCATCTATTGGTGAGTTTTGAAAATCACTCAACCAATATTGTTCAAAGCGACAAAAAAATTGTTCTATGAAAATCATTCAATACCTTTATTTCTATACAATTTATGATCTCCAAGGGTATATAAACTTCGATCGAGACGAGGCTAGCCTAAGCTTGATGTAACAGGCAGAAGGAATCCTTTCAAACCATATTAAGTAGTAAAGTATAAAGTGATCGGCATAAATAGTCTTGTCCGTCTGCCCGTCTGTCTGAATGAACGCCTAAATATCAGAGATTAGAAGAGCTAGAGCAACCTTATTGGACATGTGGACTCCTATTGTCCGGATGCAGATAACGTTTTTGTAAAGTTTTTGCCAGTTTGGGTTTTTTGGAAAAAGGGTTTTTGGTTCGAAAATTTTGTGACACCTCACGCATAATTCCTAACATGTGGCAACGTCAAAAATGCTCAGTGCGCTTTGCCATTTCTTCATGAATAGACTAACAAACGTACAGTGCTTTCAAATCATTCAATTTTATTAGAATCGCTGAATTTGGTTTGAAGAGAATCCAGAGGCAGTTAAAGAGCTTCCAATGCACACTGATATTGAACTGTTTGGTGCGGTTTGTAGGCCAGTGGCATCATTGGACCGTACTTTTTCAAAAATAATGAAAATCGCAACGTTACAGTCAATGGAGCAAAGTACCGTGCCATGGTTACCGACATGTGGTATCAACAAGACGGTGCCACACGCCACGCTAAACCATGGACCATTTGACATCAGAGTTTGAGACCATTGGCCTACAAGATCATGTGATTTGATGCCACTAGACTATATTTGTGAGACTACGTAAAGACTCGTGTACTGGGCCAGACACAACTGCATCCCTGAAAGACAACAGCTGCCATTGGTAAGATTCCGGTCGAAATTCTGGAAAAAGTACGCCAAAATTGGAGCTTACGGATTTACGGAATTTACATGAAGTAATCTTTAAATCTTTAAAGTTCTAAAAGTCCTAATAAATATTATTGCAAACATCTTGGTTTTTTTGTATCTTTCAAAAAACAAACGCTTAAAAAATCAATAAAGAAGTTCTCCTCATCTATGAAATAAGCATCGACGCCATCTGCTCTCTCTTATAAATTGCTGTGTATAATCGTTGAGGAATTTTTGACTGTATCTTACGAGATTTTGTGGTAGATTGAATCAGCCATTGAAAATATTTGCACGATGCTATCATAATGATGAGTCGTTTCTAATACTCCAAAAGTCGAACTAATTATAGTTATTTAACAATTTTTTTGTGGTTCAGTTTAATGCACTTGCTCTTATCAACTTTTGTGGTTTTCTAGCTCTCAATTAATCATACTTAAATCCAAAAACACATTCCTTGATAAAAATGGCTATGACATAATTGAAGAAAGAAAGAAAGCGCAACGCTATTTATACAATTTGAGTTATCTATATCGGATACTTTCCTAAAGCCACACTAGTTACGCCTATCAGAATGAAACCATTTGCTCGGAAATTGCTTTATTTGACTAGTAAACGACAGGCATCATGTCCAGCCCTCTGGGCCAAAGTCATGCTTTCGTGTTTTTGTCATAAACAACATGAAAAGATTGTGCAAAAGTTTCTAGGAAAGATGAACCGGTTTGTAGCTTGGACCTCAGCAGGTCAATTTAGTTTAATTAATCAAAAAAAGAATACGTTAAATTTAATAACAAACGCCCATTGGCCCCCAGAATAAGGCTGGGCAATGACAGAGTTGACTTTCGAATTGTCCAGAGCCGATTGCTGCATTCCCCGAGCACTTGCTTTAAGCGTCGAAAAGTGGCAAGACAACGGCGCGGCCATTAGCCACAAGGCTTTGCCTTGCCTTTGTCTGCGCTGCTGCTGCTGCTGCTGCCAGCTTGGGGGCCAATGCTAAAGAACTCATAAAATAAAAAAGTGGCAGAAGTATCTGTCTATGAAGAAGACAGACCACATGATTGAGGGGCCGGAACGGGCGATTGCCAAACCAATGTTCGTTCGTATGCTGGCCAACCGACAACGAACTTGGCCAGGTGTTTTATTACCATTTGCGCTATTAACAATTTCTTTTGGCTCTGTGTTGTGTAGGTATATGTGTATCTCATATTTTGCACTATTATGACTCTGCTTTGATTGGGCTTTCCAGGCCAAGCCAAGCCAGTCAATTTCATGGCTGCGGCTCCATTCTAATGTATCTATCTGCTGAATGCAATGTGGTCGGCCGGTGTGTCGGTCCGTCTTATTGTAATTGTATCTTTTCGGTTCTTTCGTGCACGCGCGAGCCACTGCCCGTTGAATACTTTCACAAAACAACTGCACAAAAAAAGCGCAGTTAAATCTGTTTCATGTCGGCGCATTTTCCTGAATTTTCTTTTGTTTTTTTTCCTTCTTGTTAATGCATTTTACTTATTACTTACATTTTTACTGCTGGCCATTGCAGATCGTAATTGTATCTTTTACTGTGCAACTTTATCACTTTGGGCAATGGATTTATGAGTGCTGAATGCCACTGTCGCTGATAGCAGTTGAATGCAATTAGACCAATCCCCTGGCCTTTCACTTTAAAATCAGCTAAATTAATTGAAATCAAGAAGAAAAGCAAAAGAATACTGCTAATGAGATAAATGCAATTTACGTGACTGGGCGGCTTTGGGGCACAGAGAAAAATGTCCATGTATTTCTATGGCGGAGCAAAAAGTTTGGGGGAAAACTTTATATTTTTGAAACTTGAAAATGCACTTTACATTCGCAACAAGCAGACATCAACTTTCCTGCGCTTTGCATGCCATCTTGCAGATTTCGCATCGAAAAACAGTTGAAACATCAAATATCTTTAAATGTGGCTTAAGTTGGGCGTGGTTCCCACGGGAGCCAACAAAACTTTTAGGGCAAAAATAATTCCTTCAAAATGGTTTCTAGTTCATTTTACATCACGTAGGAATCTTATCCCGGGACCTTTTATAGAGCAACAACGAGTCTAATATACAAACTGTCCGTTTTCGAGGTGCTGTTGCATCTTTAAAATATTTAATTTTTATATGTTTTCTAGGAATTCAATTCAAAGAATAAAAGCTAAACTTTCATATATGCTGATGATATGGCGAATACCCCCAAAATGCTCCAAAGCTTGATAAGTAAGCTCCACGACTATTGTCAGCTGTGATGTCTTTAGATAAATGTGCAAAAGGCAAAGGTACTGCTGGTTAAAGACGTTCAATAAATTGTTTTAAAACACCGCCTAGCTGTCACGCTATCAGGCCTCAAACTGCTGGAGTCTTAGAAAGCGATCAACAGCACATGGCAAAACTGTTGTGGGGAAAATCCTCTCAAGATCCAAATTTTAATTGTTTAAAGTTGCGTTTAGGTTTGTGATTAAAAACTGTATTTTAAACGTATCTTCATATTACCAAATACAACACCCAATTACAAAGTTCACCTGGAAACCCGCGCTTGACAAATGAATACTTGTAACCATGGCTGCAAAACCGGTCCTGAACCGAGCCCCGAAAAACCAGCTTAGTTCTGGATTTCGAACATTCTAAATTTTTATCCTCCCGAAACTGGACCGAATCGGAACCCCTCTGTTTGGAAAAGAATTAGCTTCAAAGAATAAGTTTAGTCAGTTTTTCCAGAACTTATTAAAAATAATGTTATAGAAGAAAATATAGTAAAGAAACATTTTTTTATTTATGTACATTGTACATAGGTGAAGCTAGCTTTCCAATTTAATGTCCAGACACTTTTGGTAGAGAACGTTTAAATGATAAATATAATGAATGTGGTCGATTCGGGTATGCATCAACGTTTTAAATAGCTTTGTAGGCTGAACGGTTCCTTCTTAAACAAAAATATGTCCTAATTTCAGAGATTAAAACTGCAACCGAAACCGTAATCCTTAACCGCTAACAACACTTTTTTAAACACTTTATAACCGAAACCGTGAACGTAACCGATTTTTTTTTATCCGTAATTCTATAACCTTTATTAACAAAACCTATTTTCAGTACCAAAACAGAAACAAATAAATGGGTTAATTTCGTATGTTCCTCGAATAGTTAAAATGTTGATCAAATATATGTACAATAGGGTGGACGCCGATAAGAAAGTTTATTGATACCATCTGTTAAACCATTACTTTTAGGGTGTACATAATAAATTAAAAAATCAAACAATTTTAGTTGATTAACATTTTACATACATATGAATTTATTCACTAAAAATTTACCTTATTACCTTGTCTAATAGGCTCAAAGGAACGGGAGCAAACGAGAAAGAGGCAACGCAGCTAACTAAAATCTTTACCTTCCTTATCTTTCCTTATGTTTTTTATTACACAGCCAATTTGTTTCGCATTTGTTTGCGCGATCGCCATATTCAAGTTAATCTCTTTTCCTGAATTTGAATAGAAAAGAAATAAGGTTATCTTCTATTCTTATAAATCTGTAGGCCCTGACTGACTGACTGACTGACACACTGCCATATTATTAACCCACAGCCAAAAACTACTTATCCTAGAGATCTAAGTTTTGCAGGCGGGCACTAAGAAGATAAATTTGTAAAATTTGTCCGCGAAGTGGGTGAAAACGCCAAAGAAAACTTTATATGGGCCACATCAAATGAATTGAGGCGCTCTGGCAATGTCATGTAGAATGTTTTCGTTTGCAAATTGCTACCTATATTCTTCCGATGTCAGAAATAAAGGTGGGACGGACCCATTACGAATGCGCAGATGTTTTAAATTTATGCAAAATTCTCAGTCCGTTTGTTTTCGAAAACTATCTCTCAGCAAAAAGATGTAGTACATTACTTTTTCGACATGCGTCAATGCATATTTGCGAAAGAACCAGCATTGCGCCGTGGGCGACAACCTGCATGGAACCGAGATGAGGGTAAAGTCAAGTGCAATTTGAATTAAATTAGAATTGGCTGCCATAAGGTCAATTTGTTTTGATATTTAGTTCATAATTAATGGTTCAACGAAACGGGACTTATGTCGAAGTTTTATCCAAAAATATTGTCCCTTTGTTTTTGGAAAAAAATTAGGAATCTATACGTTCCCAATTATGGGCAAGCAGATCTTCATATATTTTCTAGATATGATCGCAGGGTGAAAATACCGTTAGACTCGAATTTCACATCCATTTGACGGAAGGCATAAATATATAATTCGGGATTTTTCGAGCGCCTATAAAATTTAGTTGGTTCCTTTAAAACGGGATGGGAAAAAATTTAACATGTGTAAATGCCATTGCATTTACAATAACACAATTGCTACAATTTCTTAAAATCTTGGACGCGGACAAAGTCGTGGCGGGTTCAGCTAGTGTATGTATATATGTGTTTCTGGCACTCCGTCATCTTGACAGCTTGTCAGTTTGGCACCGGTAACTTGACAAGTTGCGCTGTGATCTTGACAGCTTAACAGTTTGACTCTTGATAAGTTTGCTCGTGGACACTACAGTTACCCTAACATCTCTCTCCATCGATCAAAAACAAGCACTTTTGGAGTTTATTAAGGACCAGGAATCGTTTTCTGTTCGAACCCTTCTGAACCTTCACCAGAAATTTCAAAGTTTGCAGCCTCGCTTTTCTACCCAAAATGATTTTTTGTAGTTTCTGTTATTAAATATGCAGACTTTACAGTGGTTTACTTGGTCTTAATCTACAAGATGTTTCGAGTTACTTGAAATTGTATCAGGAACGTTACGGTTTCACTTTAGGTTTCAAATCGTCGAACCTAAAGTTGATATTAATGTAAAAGTCCTCATTCAAGTGAAAACCGTAACATGCCTGATTATGAAGTATTTTCAGTATGATAAGTTATGTCTGATGGTTATGAACCAAAGCGTTAGTTGGGTGTTCAGTTTCTAAAAATCATAGTAAACCAACCTAAGCGATCTATTCCTTCACATTTTTCTCCTTCCAATTCTCAAAAAATCAGCTGAACCCAGTGTGTAGTCTCACAACTTTCAGCATAAATCCCAAAAAGTTTCATCTAATCATATTTTTGCCTGGTTTTTCTTTTTCTTTTGCGGTTTCCTCAGCAAATTACATTCAAATAACAAAAAAAAAGAAGTATTTTCTCATATTTATTTTGGACAAGCCTTTCACAAAATGTTTTTCCCTCCAGCCATATCTTTTTGCATACAACAAAATGCCATCAACCAACCCAACCACAGAGAACATGGCGTTTCTTCATCATCGTCATCATCATTATCCACATACACAGAGGCAGCATCGCGTTGGGCTTTTCTTTTGGAACTTGGGAACTCTCAAGAGTACAAAAAAAAAACATAATTAACTTTCTATTCTTTTTTGTGTCTTGCCAGACTTGAGCTAACGAAATACTTCAGACGTGCAACTTGGTTTTTGCAAATTCGGTTGCTCTGCCCTGCTCTGGTTTATTTCTTTTTTGTCTGACTTGCGAAAATGTTGCCATGGTGGCCGCTTGCCACCGGTTTTCCTACACAATAATTTGCGTTGTGTCTAGTTCTTTTTTATTATGGTTGTTTATTAATTTATTTATGAGTCAGTCAGTTGAGTTGGCGTCCCAACGTTGTCGTTAATTGTCCAAATTATATTTTGAAACCGCCGACCACGCCCCACAAGGCCAACACACCAGCCGCTCGTCCATTGACAATATTTGCACTAGCTAAGCTGGATTTGAATTGAATGCGTTTTCAGAGGGAAAAATGATGGGGCGAAAAACAGTCGTAACTAAATGAATTCATTTAAAACCCACAAAAGGCGGCCCCCCACTGGCGTGCTGGTTCCTGCTTCATGCCTCAATTCCAACAGTTAGAATCGTGTAGAAAAAAACTATGGAAAAAAAACTAGCTTACAATTTTACATTAATCATCATTGGAGATTAATGATGTGCAGCTTATGAGTTGCAGGTACCAAAAAAAAAAATATAAAAAGCAAATCAAACCTGGCAACATGTTGCGTGCGGCTGCAGCAGTTGCATGTTGCCGCACACTTGCTGCTCTTGTGCTGCTTGCCACACAATTTCAACATTATAAGTAGTATTGCTCATTATAATTGCCACGGCACAGTTAACAGTGCAGCAAGCAATGGTCTGAGAGAATCAGAGGAAAAGGGAAAGCAAGAGCTTGCATTTTGCTTACTCATACTAGAGGAAATTTTTAGATGAATTTGGTTAAAAATTGAAATAAGTAAATTCCGGAAACTACAACAAAGGGGGGCTATTTTTTGACCTGCCGGCTGTACTAGAGTAGACTTGACCAATAAATAATATGAAGAATGAGTTTTGAAAGCGGATTAAACGAGAAAGATCCATATAGACGGCTTCGAAATTAATCAAATAAGACAATACAACTGATGTGAACGACCAATATTGATGTGGCCGTGGTAAAATGTAGTTCTGATATATATACCATATCGTCAAAAGAAATATAACGAAATATTGCAAATCGTCTAACAAAATAAAAACATTGATATATCGATTCGATATGGACATCTTTAGCTTTTTAAAATCGTTTACAGGCTGAAATAAATAGTCCTGATAGTGAAATTGATTATATTCAACAGCACTTAGCCTTGGGGCCGATCTCCTAGCTGCTATGTGTTTCTCTCTTATTTGTAAGTTTATGGAATAGATAGCGCTTTCTAATCCCTTGGATTTTTCAAAGTTTAACTTATAAAAATTTAAGGCTTTTAAAGTTCCTGTAGAAAAACTCTAAGGGTATTCACTACCTCGTAAGTCCCATACGGACATCAGAAGTAACGAGAAGTTTCATACAAAATTGAGGGAAGAAGTAGCAGAAGTTACGATTCCCCACTTGAACTTTACGCAAGTACGGAGGTGCAAAGTTGAATATTACACTTAACAGTCAATGTTACGCTTAACAGCACATTTGTGGAGACTATGTAAAATGGCTGTGGACCTTATTGTGCTTTGAGCAGCATTGAAAATGCACCATGCTAAGTCACTCTGCTTCTACCTGCATCGACCAGCTGAAGTGCCTTTAGCTAAAGTGATTAAAAAAGGGTAAATTTAAAAGAACATGGCACAGAAACATAAGCGAAAGAGCGGAATGTCATGGGATCTTTCCCACCCCAAGCATATGGACTTAAAAATCTGTGAACAAGTCTTGGGGAGAAGTGGCCGGTATTCTACAAAAAGATCAACTTGACATCAAAACAAAGTACAGATGATCGAGCAGTGTGACCCACCGCCCATTACATTAGAAATACCAATAACTGAAATTTTTGTCGTAAATTTTTCTTAAGTCTGGTCACACTGCTCTTACGTTCCGCCGCGGCGAAACATAGGGGGAAGTTAGCTAAACTAGCTTCGTCCTTCCTTCCGTCTGTCTGTTTCTACGCGAACTAGTCCCTTAGTTTTGAAGCTATCGTGCGGAAATTTTGCACAGAGTCTTCTTTTGACTGCACTCTGCTAATAAGAGTTTTGTTCAAAAGTACTCAAAATTACACACTAATCATCCCCAAGAACAAAAAATTCGCGCCCAGTTCAGTCAAAAGTCGCAGAGGAGTGCTGTTGCATGAGCTCTTTTTACAGGAAAAAACGTTCAATAAGGCACATTTCCGGTAAGTTATGCGCAATTGCGTGTTCCCAAACTATTTGTGGACCATGACGATGCTACGACACGATTCATTCGATAAAGACCGCATCGAAAGACGAGTTAAAAAAATGCACTAAAAATATTTTTGGTATTTGCTTCGAGGATTTGAAGGAAATGTTAGCAGAAATGTATTATATCCGAGGGGGATTATTTTAAAGGAGACAAAAATGTTATAACACAAAATTCGAAATGCTTTTTCAACAAACCTGTGCTGATTTTTATACCTGTTACTCGTAGAGTAAAAAGTATATACTAAAGTCGTGTAAATGTATATAACGGGAAGAAGAAATCATTTCCGACCGTATATATTCTTGATCAGCGTCTATCCCTTTGTCCGTCCGTCTGTATGAACACCTAGATATTAGAGACTAGAAGAGCAACCAAATTTGATGTGTTTTCTGCACGCAGATTAAGTTTGTTTAAAATTTTTGCCACTCCCACCTCCGCCTCCACCATTTTAAAGATAACCACTTCAAAGATCGGATAATAATTAGTCGATATAACAAATGTAAGGGTTATTCCGAAGTCGGGTAGAGCCGTCTTTAACTGTCGCTCTCGTTATATATAATTTGCTGTTCATTTAAAACTTTAATTGAGTCGATCAATGTCTAGGTATATTTTTAATTTTTTCATTAATCTTTTTTATCTTTGTCCATATTTCTGTAAAGTTCCCATTTAAGCGGAATTTTTTTTTATTAAATTTTTCCCTAATAAATGATTCCCTAAAATATCAATAATTTTATTAAATTTTCTGTTCTTCTTGAGACAGCTTCCCTAGTGGAAATAGCTTTTTTTGAAGTACAAAGTGAGACAAATTTTAACTCTTTTCAAAACTACTAGGTCAAAACATTACGCGTTTTACTTTTTGTATTCCTCAAAAGTGGTGCTCTATCCATAAATATAGAATAACAATGCATTTTTTACGGTTTTTTTTAAATTTTGTAATTTATCAGTCAATCCAAAACTGTATAATATATTTTAACAACCTCATACCAAAGACCAATATAATCTTTAAGATGCTCAACGCCCATACATTGGTTTTGCAGCATGCAGCTATTTTTTTGGAGGCGACGAAAATCGCGCTCTTTCCGCTCACACAAAGTTGAGAGCGTAAAAATCTAAAAATAGAATGCACTTGCTTGTCTGAGTAAACACGACGAATACGTGCGCACACATACAGTCGTCGGCTGTCGCTGTATGCGTACAAGAGAGCGGCTGGTTTTAGAGAGCTCTCTCTCTCTGGCTTTTAAACAAAATTTCAAGAGAGCCTGAAGCCAGATCTAAAGCCAACATATTTTAACAAGTTGAGATCATATAAGCATAAATATTTTATTTTTATTTTCCCAAAACAGAATTAAAATAACTAATCATTCATGATAGAATCGTTATCATCATAAGATTAATCATCATTATTATCAGAATCCGTATAGTCTCTGAAAAATCGGCTCGGTTGCCCTTTCAAACTCTGCATCAGGAAAATAATGGACGGCCCTTTTCTTTATATTTGAAATAAAACAAAAGAGGAATACAGACAAACTTTGTTACCTACCTTACTGAAATGGTGAAACCGCTCCCCTTCTTCATCGGATTCAGACGGAAGTTGTTGGCTGAACAGATTTAAATGATTTTTTTTTAAACCTTTGTAAGAAAAATTTCTTCAGCGGACTGTCAGCTACGTCTTTGCCCAAGATAGTTTTCGGCTATTACCAAAACTAAATGAGCTGTTTTTCAAAATTTCAAAAGCTTTGAGGGTCCAAAAAAAAGTGCTACCAATCTAGCGAAACGTAGCTAGGAATTTACTTAGTTCGGGTAGCACTATCAATCCGTAGTGTGGCTTGTTAGTTTTTTTGACTGTTGCATTGTGTAATCGAAAGAAAGCAGCTTGTATAGTCATTTATTATATTATTAATGCTTTCTTTCTATTATTCTAAACAAACCTATTTCTAGAGAAATACATTTTCAACAACAGCTCATCTAAATTAATAGTCTCCTAATTCATAATTCAATCTACACTGAAGGTTGATCCACTCTCATAGATCTAAATTAACTCAAGAACTAGTGAGTAATTGTTTGCCATGTTGGGGGTATAAATTAGTCGATCCTCTCCTTCCTTTTTCTGTGATTTGTCACCGGCAACTACAAACATTTTGTCTTTAAAAATAGAAATTACACAGTCCCATAGAGCACATTGTACTCAGAGTACACGCACAACATCAAAAATGCAGAGAAGTCTTTCTCGCTTTATTTGGCATTGTAGTTGAAAGTTGTTTTGTGTGTGTGTGTGTCTGTGGTGTGGCGTGTGTCATTGCTGTCTGCCACAGGCACCGCCCTATGCAACATGGTACGCATTATTGAACATTTAGCTATTTTATTGATATTATTTTTATTATTTCTATTACGTATGTAAGTGTGCGTATGGCCAAATACAGTAAGGCAGTTGGGCCGCCAATTGCAAGCCATTTTTGTCTAGCCTAATGGCCATTACTGCTGCTTCTGCTGTTGTCTTCTCCTCTTGCCCAGTTTGGTTATGGTCTAACGAGCCATGTGAGACTACAACGGCGACAGTGTCGCCGTTTTGTACATACGTCGAACGACTCAATACAAGTGATTTGTTGTATTTGCGCAAAATTTGCGACTCTATAAATTGTGTCTCGCGCTGCTTGCTTGTGTGTGTGTGCCATTTGGGGTTTTCTGTGGAAATTTATTTCGCATCCCCAAATATGCAAATGAGTGGCGCGCCATCTGTTGAACTTGATTTTTGTGTATTTAACTAAGTTTAGATGTAAACTTGCTCTCTTAAATCACCTGCCCCACCAACACCGCATCCCTGTAGGCTGACGTCAACACCCCTATGGGTTGGTTTGGTGCAATTTCTTTTATTTGCTGCGCACTTTTCACAATTATCAACACCGAAATATTCACATAAGCTAGCTGGATGGACGGCAAACTAGCAAATTGTTGATGTCATCGGTTGCGTTTTGGGTTTCGTTTCGGTTTTCGGCCTCACTTACCAGCAGCAGCAGCAGCAGCATAATCATTACCTCTGTCAGTGTCAAACTGATTTAATAAGAGGGTTACCTTTTATATTTCAAAACTATTTGTTTGTGAGTTTATAGTTCAACAAAGTTCTGTTAAATGTAAAAGTTCTGGACAATTTCAGACTAGGAGATGTCCCTTCTGATCTCAGTTTAAGCCTCGAAGGGCGAAAATCAGTCATTTTTTCTGAACTAATACGAGTTGGTCGTGATATGTTTGGTAATACCGAGACCAGACACAAGACCCGTATTCAAGAATTGTCCTAACTAGAGACACAAACAAATATTTAGTGGCGTAAGGATCAACAAACTCTTTAAAACATTTTCTAATGAAGCCAAGTATACCCCTAGCTTTATTTGCAACAATTGGTATATGATTATTAAAGCATTTCTTGGGCACAAAATAAATTTCCATATCGTCAATGAAATATTCTTATATTTTTAAAATAATTTTTTTCTAAATGAACCATATGTCAAAAATATTGTGTCCAAATTTGAGTCGAGTAAACTAACGGAGTTACAGCGTTTCAAACGACCGGCTGCTACCTGATGTGCCGTGAAAACTTTAAATCGATTTTCCCGAAAACGTTTTTTTTTAAGTTCGTGTACATCAGAACTCAAAATCTACCGAACCGATCTAAAAAAGTTCATACGCATTTTAAAGGTGATGTATTTCTCAAAGTAATCAGGAAGATGTACACCGCAAAACCACCTTTTTTCAAGGCACCTCTGGAACTGACACGCTGGGTCCGATCAAGCAGAAAACTCAATTAATTAATCAATTAATCCAATTTAGTAGTTCTGGAAGAAAGCCAAGCAACTGAAGTATACGCAGAAGACGACCATGGTCCACAATACCTACAAAATTTGATTTCTGCAAACCTTAAGAATTTTGCAGAAGATTCGGTGCTGAATTTCAAACCCGCTGTTGAGGTTAGGTTTCTTAACTTATCGAAAATAAGGTTATGGTTCATAAATTTTTAAATCGCTAAATATTTTTTGTCTTTTTTTCGAAAAATTTAAACAAATAGGTTGCTAGAATTAAGTTTGCCAGCTGTTTGATACGCCAATCAATAATCGATTGGTCCATGTTCATTCACAGTTACTTATACGATCCCCTCTGAAAGTTCCTGCTCCTTCCAATATAACTCGTATTTAAACATGCAAAGTTTGTATTGTCACTTTACAGCTTGATTATTACTTAACTTCACACAAATTTGATCACCACGATCCAGAATTATTTCATTTTTATCCAGCCAAGTATTAGAAAAGTTTCGTACGTAATTAATAACTTTTTTCCAGTTCGGAAGATTAAATTTATTAGAAGTTTCGATCCGTAGTTCGGTTCGAGAGACACAAAAATCCAACAAAAACTTAAATAATACCTTTCAAGGAATAACGACTACGTAAATATTTTGCAAGTGGTTTGCAAACAGCTTTGTAGTCAGAATCTCTAGGTCCGGGTCGAACTAACAAGGTTAAAACAGATTAGTACTGAAATTAGCCCTGTGACGTTGGCTTTATTGGGTATGTAACAGAACTAAAATCACTTTTTCGAAAAATGAGGTTTGGTTCACCAAATAGGTCTGATTTATACTATCACCGTCGATACATTTTAATTACAACTGCTGAGCAAAAAATTAATGCAATTATGATGAATGTAGTGTTGATGAAGGTTGCTTAATAGAATTCCTGGAGGATTCTATAATAACAGTTTGTAGTGAAGTTTATGTTTTCGGTTGAGCGCCCCGGACGAGTACGTACACGGGTTGGTTTGTCCTCAAAAATTCCAGTTTCAAATTCAAATTTCGCACAGTTTGAGTCGAGGACTCACCACTTTGGAAATAGGTTTTTAATATTTCCCAACTTTCTTCAAGCGAATAGCGACCCATTCCGTAAATGTCAAAGTTTTTACTAAATATTAGTCGCTTTCCGAATGACAATTGAGGTTTTTAAAGTCAAATTATAAATAGTTCAAATTCCAAACACTAGGTGGACAACCCTGTAAAGTGCTTATTAACTTAAACTAAGCAGTTCTCAAATGTTGATGACTCTGATGACATTATTGACAATGTACATATGACATACGACATTCTATGTTCAAGCGAACCGTGGTTCGAACCAAAACCTTGGGTTTAGTGTTGTCGAGAACCGGTCCGCGAGCCGAACCTTAGACTTTACGTTGGGTTCGAACCCCCGAACCGAACCTTCTTCAAAATTTTGCAGGTTTGCAGCCTTGACTACGAAATAGCTAAACATAGTTGACAAATTTTCAGATTAGAAAAATGTAATAGCATTTTAGAATTTACACTTTCAAAATTGCTAAATCTAGCAAATAAATAGCTAAAAGCCTGTTTGTTAACAAACCACATTTATTTACCAGAGTTGAGAATTCAAGAATTTGATTTGTAATAATTGATCGTAAAACCATTTTGAGTTTGCGTAATTATTGATAACCATTACTAGAACCCGGATATATATGCTAAAAATAATATATATATGCTTAATATGCTTAAGCTAATATATCCGGGCTCTAATCATTACAAACTGCTTAGGAATGCCAGATAGCTTTCAGTCTTCGCTGTATTTGCTAATATGTATCAGACTTAGTTTTAATTTTAGTTTTAAATAGGTAAAAGAACACTAGAATAACAGTTTTAACACCTTTCCATTTCTTCGAAATTTCTATTCAATACCGACTGATTGAAAATCTCATTTCTATTCTTTCGCAAACTTAATGAAAACAACAGCGTATGTTAAAGACATCCCTCCCCGATTTCGATAAACCCGTTACTCAGTGGAAGAAATGTTAAATTGTCCTCCGGTGTTCCTGAGCGAGGGAAGCCGAAAAGAATGCAACATTTTTAAACTCGGCTATTTATTATCCTATCTTTAAGAAAATTTAAGGGATTATAGATATTTCGAATATAGATGTAAGTTTTAAATTTGAGATCGATATCCTAAAAATTGTTGGAGCTATTTGAGTTTTTTATTGTGGGGGCAGCAAATTGGATTGCTCCAGCTCTTTTTGTCTTCTAGTCTGAGATCTAGTTATTCGTACAGACGGAGTGTCAGACGGGCAAGGCTTTATCGAATCTGCTGTTGATGCTGATCAAGAATATATATAAACTTTATACGGTCGGAAAAAAATCGATGTCGATTATCTCAATAAACCATCCGACCGAGTTTTTTAACAAGTTAATTTAATTTTTGTGCAAAAAATGCCAAACTTTTTAAATGAAATATTAAAATCTGACCCAATTTAAACCTTAAGTAAGCAGGCCTAGTTATATAAAAGGCAACCCTCGTAGAATATAAAAAAATCACTTTTTAAAAATGTTCAGTGTACTTGCCAATTGGATATTTGCACAAAAGCTTTTTGCAAAAAAAAAAAAAAGTGAACCAAAAGCAAAGCAAAACAAACAATTATCTCACCGGCCGGCAAAATAGCAAATTCATACAATTGATTATCTCTTGACTTGATAAAATGCCACACAATTATCGGTAGGCGACTAATATAAGTATGTACTGGTACCTATTACATCATAATTGCTGATGACTCATGGCCAAGGAGCCGCCATACTCTCTGACTAAGCCGAGTTTTAAACACTTTTGTGTGCTTTTTGGACTTATTCGCTTCAGCTCACTTTTAACCCCATTACGCTTGAGCAACAGTCCAAGCCGAGCAAACAAGCAAGCAAGCAACAAAAGAAAGCAGCAATTGCGCGAGTGGGCTAAAACTGGGCAACTGGCTAGCGACCGGCACCGGCACCGGCCCCGGCTAGTGGCATTTACTGGTCAATGACATTTTCGAGCACTCGCTGCGACTGCGATTGCGATTGCGGTCTTCGCGTGCTAGAAGAAAAGTGCCGGAAAAAATGTTAACGCTACATTTTCCCCACCGTCCCAGCACAGCCAAAACTAACGCCGAGTCACACTACTAAGTCAGTGACACGTTTCCTGTCATCTGACTTTTTGCTTTTGTGCTGCGCGCCATGTCATCGCTGTGTTTGCTGCTGCCTCTCACTGTTCCTGCTGCTGCTGCTGCTGCTTTCTCACTTTCACAGCCCAAGTCGTTGCCACAGCCCGCTGATGTCATTATAATAATTTGTATGCATTAGTTATGTGTCTGCGTGTCCAACCCTCGCGCGTCCAAATACGCAGACACATAGCAGGCGAAGGCATACCAGACACTCCCCCATTATTGTAACACTAAAGAAAAGGGGATGCACTGTTGTTTAGGAATAGTTAATTTACAAACTGGGTTGTTCTAAAGCAACTCTACAAACCCTTGAAAATTTGTCCAAGATTGGGGTTTGAATTGGTTCTAGATGAGACACTTATGGTATAACCAAAAGGACGAAAGGTTATCCTACACTTTTTCTCTTACATACATAAGTGCATTATCTGTTTACGCTTTAATTTCTGCAAAATCAAACCAAATACTTTCATTAGACAAGTCACTGTTTTATGACAATTACTACATCTATGATTGCAAATCATTGTTTCAGATCATGACTTTACCAAAAAATACAAGCATGAACACGAATAATATAGACTATGGTTTTAGAGCAGCGATGGCCAGCGAGAGCGAGGCCAAAAATTGAGAAAGTATTGGTGTGCGAAAATAAAGCGGCGAGAATTCGCTTTCGCTTCGAACTCTGTCGAGTGTTCGGATCGTGTACGTGTGAATAGCGAAATGTTTTCGCCCCCGGGGAGGAACCAAGGGTCATCGCTGTTTTTTTTACAAAACAGTCTGATTACACCACTTCTGAAAAATAGCTGTTCTGCTAGCGGTTGTGCTTGGACCAAAAAAAATTACAAAAAAAAACATGCATTCCCATAGGAGTCCATAGAAACCATTGAGCTCGCAATTGTTAAAAAGACGGATGTGCCGAGTCAGTTAAATGGAAAAAATAAACGAAATAATGATCCCATAATAATGACCCAGGAAGATGTGCGAACACTTTGATGATGTGATGGTGCTTTACGGAGTGCGTACAGTGGTTCTCCGTTTTAAGGACTTCCCTTCTCCGCTCCGAAAGATTACTAAATCTGATGTCCGCCTTTGCCGTTAAATAAAAAACAATTTCTTTTTTGTTCTTTCCATTTGACCTCCTTGTTTTATTGTTTATATTTTGTAAAATTCATCAGCTGATTGATTTTTGTAAGATTTATCAGGTGCTGCCACCTTATTTAAAAAGCTTGATTTCACAAAATCAAGATACTGCAAGCATAAACGTAGTAGTAAATAATAAATCTCATCTTTGATTTGTAAGAAAATCTACAAAAAAATTCTCGTTAGAAAAGTAAGCCGAACTGTTCTATTCTCAACACCTGCCAGAGTTTAAACTCACGTTCCTCGCTATGTTTTTCTCTATGGCAATCATTTTCAAACTTGGTAGATCGCTTAATAATGCTGATAACTATATATATGCACATTAGGGTGGACGCCGATAAGACATTTAACTGATACCATCTTAAATGATTGCTTTTGGGGTGTACATAATAAATTCAAAATTATTTAGTTCATGTTTTAACCTCTGCGAAAAGCCTTCAAAGTTTTCACAATTATTACAAATATTTCCATTTCGGAAAGTGCGACTAGTATGTCTCACAGGTTGGAGTCCACGGGCGTGGTTCCAAGGGCCATGTCCGCATGACCTTTCCGACAGATACTACCGACTTAACAGTGAAAACCATTTTGAGTGAGCATTTGGGCTACGATTGACTTTTCGCTAAACTCAAGAGACCTCTTCGTAGACACCGTTTTGAATCGATAAAAGAGATCGAAATCGAAACGATAAAGACTATACCGGAATATGTTTTTAAAATTGAAAATAACGTTGGCACTAGTGTAATGCATTCAGGGGAGACTACTTTGAGGGGAATGAAATGAATTTACATTTTCATTACATTTACAAGTTTGAGAATTTGCTTTTTCATGGCTAGATTACTTCACAGCTGGCAAAGCTGGTATAGGTGACCGTATGTGTAAAGTTTTTCTAAAGAAAGAAAAAAACTTGTATTATTAGATGTCAGAGGCGGGATCGAACCCACGACCTCCCGCCCAGCAGTCCAGCACACTAACCGCTGCGCCCAACGGCCAGTAGTATGGTAATCCGCCTTATTTTTAGATCCTAAAAAAAGAATGGGAATTGTCAAATGGAAGATAGTCTATTTATAAGCAGCACACTAAAAAAAGACCATGCGCAGGAACGGCTGCAACCGTGAAGCGCAGCACTTTAGTTTAGTTCCTGTGTGGGACCTCACTTCAAAGATATCTTGATGCCCACTTAGTGTATGGCTAAAACTTGCTTTCATCTAGAAGTGAAAAGCGCAGAATCGTAGAAATTTTGTCGTAATATACGATTTTTACTAAATAATTATATCTTTCTTTAGAAATTAGCTTTTACACATTTTTACATTAGTCTCCAACTGGGATAGGGGAGGGGGTGGGGGGGGGGGGGGGGGGGGGGGGGGGGGGGGAGAGGAGGAAAAAAAGGGGAGGAGGGGAAGGGGGGGGGGAAAGTACCTTCCATTCAGGTCGAGCCTGTAGCTTTCACCTTCTCTGAGATCTATGCTATTCAAGATCAAGTCAGATTTGCTTTCTTCGGGTTCATTATTTTAGTTGTATTGCTAACCTCTACTTAGTGATTGTCCAGCTAACCTCTATCCAAAAAGTTGTTCTTTCAAGCATGGTAAACCGAACTCCTCTACCTACCTCTACCTCTGTGATGCTGGTATCATCTTTTTACAACCCAACTAAAAACTCGCTCTTAAAAATCTTTTTCGATTTGCGTCTTTACAAAATAAGACATCGATCCAATATTTAACAACTATTTTGACGAAGAGACAAATATTTAATGTCTTAAAGAATATAATTTTATGTAGTTCTTAAATTGAACCGATTTCCAAACGTAATTAGTCCGATTAGAGTTCAGATTCTGGAGGTGATTTATTTAAGGTTCAGTTCATGGTCCGGCTCAAGAGACCCAAATCGTACTTGTTGCGTAAAACCTGAACAGATTTCGAAATAAAAAATCTTGGATTAAGAATCGAAAGTCAATTAATTTAGTTTATTTTAAGAGGTTAAGAAAGCAGTCATGACGCCACCTCTAAAACGGTCGCAGTATGCTGCCAACTTCATAATTCTGGAAACTCTGATCCTAAGCAATTCCTCGCCAGCAGCTTTGTCGCGAACAGTGCACGGTTACTCGTTCAAGGTTCGCCTTCTCACGTACAATCAGCAGGACGTTAGAATCTTCCTTTTCGCCAATAACTTGTTAGCCCTCGTAACCCAAAACGTGAGGAAGAAAATCCACAAGCGGACTGTGCCATAAATGGGCTCAAGGAAAACGTTGTTATCGGAGGTCGCCCACCACCAATCAGTGCAGCATAGAAACTTCCAGATGCACTCCTGCCCAACTCAGCTCGTGTTGTTCTTGCTCTCTGAATAGATAACTGGCGAGGATTAACCCAGAAGTTTAACTGTTGACGCCCTCTAACTTTTAAAAATCCCGATTGCTCCTACCACTCTAGCCCCTACAGACATACAGCACCTACTACTAGCATGCGTATTCTGCCTGTTGTTGGATCTAAGGGACTCGATACCACCCCATCTATAACTCACTACCCTATTACCCCCAAACATTTGCTTAACTCTCTATCTAAATCTTGTCTGCAAAAAAACAGTTTTTGCGCCACATATTGAGAAAGACACGTGTTCCACGAGTTAGTCGGGATTTGCACGATGAAGCAAACTTCATGAAGTTCAAGGGATTTGTTGAACAAAATGTATAGAATCACACTTGTGTCTCTCGCCTACTGAGAAAACTTCATGAAGTTTGCTTTATCGTATAAATTCAGACTTATCCGTAATGAGCGGACTCTGAGAGTTTATGCATTTTGGTCTTGGAAGAGCACACATTTCATAAGCGTTCGACAAACATTGTCCAGTAAATGGCTACAGTCAGACAGATCAGGATTGCTTGCTTAAGCAGAGCATTAAGTAGTAGTAATAGTGAACGCGATGGCAGCGAAAAATGTCGGTTGTATGAAAACCCGGACCGATTCTGCTTCATTTTTTCGGTCTTTGATGTGTTGAGTTAAAATGGATGTTGATGGTTTTTACAAGTTCGGCGCACTTTTGGAATGAAACCACTATAAATCATCTTTAAATTTTCTTCTTCTCCACCAAATGATGTGAGTACTTCGACTTGCGGTTTTTCTTTCTCTATGAAAAATATATTGTTCTTTTCTTGAAAATCTCCATTATCCACTTACTTATATGTGGAGCGATGATGAGCATACATCAACTTTTTCCCTCCCTATTTATTTAGCTGGAATTTTGTCGGTTTGCCTGGTGATTTATTTTTGTGGCCCCTTCCACCCAAAACAAAAAAACCAAATACTTTGTTGCTGCTGCTGCCACTTCTCCAGCTATTTTTACGAGACAGCCGGCAATAATAACATAAGTAACATTTTCTTAACGCACAATTGCAAAGGCGACCCCCAGACAAGACGAAGATGTCTTGGTTGGGGCTCATTGCATTTATCGATTTAACACAAACCGAGGATAAGGAGGATGATGGTGATGATGATGATTTTGTTGTGTTGTTAGTCATCTCTTTGTCTGTGTTCAGGGTGTGTGTAAAGTGCTTATACTTACTTGAATTAATTTCTTCTTCCCACTTCTATTGCAGGTGGAGGAGTATGCTGCCTTGAATGCAGCTGACAACCCAGAGGAAGCTCATAACGAAGATCTAACACCGGGAAGTAATCCATTTGCTGCACCCTTTACACCCGCGCACTTTGAAAAAGAAGCCGAAGAAGAAGAGCCAGCTTTTAAACCGGAACCACAAGCCAACTACAACGAACTGCAAACGACAGAGGAACTGGTCGAGGAGGAGGAGTACATTAAACCCTATACAAATGGCATTGAAAGTAATGCTACCCCTGAACCCCGTGTGGAAACTCCTGTACAGGAGGAAAAGCAGGAAGAGCCACTGATTGAAGCTGTTGTGCCAGAGCAGGAGGCGCCAAGCGTTGAAACTCCAGTGCAGGAGCCGGTGCCAGAAGAGCCTGTGCAGGCAGCCATTGCGGCCGTTTTGCTGGCTACTGAAGTGGCCGAGGAGCCGCTGCCTGTGGTGGTTCCAGCAGAGGCACCTGTGGTCCAGCCCATTGAATCTGTTGAAGAACCCACTGAGCCTGCTCAAGAGAATTTGCTGGCTGAACCAGTTGTTGAGGCAGCCGCTGCTGCTGCTGTTGCTGCCACGGCAGCCGCTGTTACTGTGGCAGCTGTGGCCGCAGCCAAACCCAAGAGCAAAGTCAACCCTTCGGAGGCCAAAAAGGCACCGGCTACCAAGACTGCGGCTAGCAAACCGAAACCAACTCCAGCTCCAACTGCAGCTGCTGCCAAGAAACCAATCAGCTCTGCTACAGCAGCCAAGACAACAACAACAACAACTGCTGCTGCACGCCCACGTACTGCGCCCGCCAAACCTGCTACCACAGCGGCCAAGCCGCCGGTGACCACGGCACGTAAACCCTTGACCAGCACCACCACCACCCGGCCCACAGCCAGCACACGGCCAGCCACAGCACCGATCAGCAAGCCAGCCACCACGGCCAGCAGCTTGACCAAAACTAGCACCAGCACAACAACAACCGCTCGCAGCAGTGCTTTATCTTCGGCACGCAAACCCATCAGCTCGTCGACTACCACAACTGCTTCATCTGCTGCCCAAGTCAAGCCGCGACTAGCCCCGCCTGCAACAGCGGCCACCAAGCCCAAGGTGCCCTCGCCCAGAAGCACCCTGAGCTCTACTCTGCGCAAGGCGGCTCCAGTTGCTGCAGCCTCATCTTCCACAACAGCTGCACGCAGTCCCACAAAGCCGTTGGCCAATGGCAGCGCCACCACCACCACCACCACCACGCGTCACATCAAGTCAGCCACTACAGCTAATGGCAGTACCACTACCACAACGACCACGAAGACTTTCACAGCACGCCCGGCACCCAAGTTTACACACGCCACTGCTAGCACCACGCGCCGTGCCCTGACTGTTACCACCACCACGGGCGCTGCTGCTGCCCAGCGCAAATCATCACCCCTGAAGCCCAGCAGCGCCTCGGCCCGAGCATCGCCACTGAAGCCCACAGGCAGTGCCAACACCACGCCGCTGAAACCGAAAGCCAAAGACACAGCTAATGCTAAATCCTCTCCAATTGCACTGAAGGGCAGAAAGCCCGCCACACCAGCCAAGGCCGCCACCAATGGATTGTCCGCGGAGCCACAGCCGCCCATTACCCAAAATGGCAATGGAGTGCACGAGGCCGAGGCAGAGGCGGAGCCTGTGGTGGTTCCCCAGCAGGCAGTTGAAGCCGTCGAACCAGCACAGGTGGCGTTGCTGGAATTCTAGAGCAGGCGCCAGGAGATTGAGAACTACTTTACTAATATTATCAAACATATTAAGCAAAAGTAACAAAGGAATGCGAAAGTTTTTGATATCGATTTGTGAGCAGAGCGCGAGTAACAGTTTTGTGCTATGTTTTCTGTGAGGGTTTTCTTTTATTTATATTCATATTATGATTAGTATATAATACCTATATTATCGTGTGCTCTGTTTAAGTTCGTTTTTTTACATATACAACAAAATAATTGTTCCTCTCGCTCTGTTATTATTATTACTATTATTTTTTGCTCAAGTGCTAAACGAAATTATTTGATTGTGTCAACGATATAAAAAAAAATTAAAATAAAGCAGCAACATTAAATGTCAAAACAAAACAAGACAACTACCAGAACAGAAGAAGAAAATCCAAGTATACTCGTACATGTAGCCTAGTAGTCGACGTTCTAACACTTAATGAACAAAATGCAGGGTTTGAAGTGACTAAAATGTGATTCTAAGGAATGGAAATGGAATGCAAATGGATTAGAACACAGCAGGGGTAGGCATCAGAGAAAAGATGTTAATGTACTCACTCTGTACGTACATTTATTCAGTTGCCAGTGGCAACTTCTCTGCTTACAGTGCCGACCCCTGACTAAACACTAGATTTCTATTACAATTTGAAGTGTGAGAGTAAAAGTAACTGCAAATCAAGTTTACTTAGTGGGTCTCACCTGCTAACTTTCCCTTTTCATTTGCATTTCATTTAAAATCTTTAGAATTATTCAAAGCCTAGTTGAAAATTCTCAAACCCTGTTTAAAATTAAAACTAATCCACAAAAAAATAACTAAAATCAAAACAAATTTAAGCAGCTGGCATATATAATCCCCCAACTGTGCGTAAAAAGTAAAAATAAAATACCAAGCGAGGAATCTTACAGATGACACACAGCATACGTTCCTCCAAAAAAAAAAAACTTTACAAAATAAAGTTGTAGTGGCAGTAAAAATTCCCTCAAGCTGAAAACTCTTTACCCAGTGTATTAACATAATTTCAAAGAAAAACAAAATCCAACTTTTTTTATGTTTTCATTTTTTGTCCACAAATGTAATGAATGTATTATTATTATTTTTTACAAATTTTGATTTATTATTTAAAACATTCAATGTAACTCTTACGCACCATTCTACACACAACACTCTAAATGTTTAAAACGATAATAACTTTTTTAAAACAAAAAACAACAACAAAAAAAATTAAACAAAATCTCAAAAAATAAACTTGACAAACTTTTCGTTTTATTTTTATTTGGTTTTTATCCCTCCCCTTCCCCCCTCCTCCTTAAGAAGTGCTTTAAACAAATATTGAAAAGAAAAAAACCAAAGCATCAACAACAACTCGAATTTATTGTATTGAGAAAACCAATTTTGCCTGCTTTTGTCTATTGTAAAAGTTAAAACCCAGAATTAAGTTGCTAGAGTTGAAAGTCTACTTATATATAGACATTTATATAAATCAAATATACAAATTTGCTGCGTGTGTTATGGTTTGCCTTTTGCCTAATCCCGCCCCACAGTGCCCTTCACTTTCGTTTGCCTTATTATTGGTAATTTGCTAAACTAAAACCAAAAGCAAAAAAAAAAAAAAACAAGAATTACAAAATTATAATTATTATTATACGACCCCCCCTACCCCATCCAACCTTCACGGCCGCAATTAGCTTTGCCTGACCAGTTGCCACACCGCAGTCATTGTCAAGATCCCCCGCACAGAGAGACTGATTAAGTGATTCATACTGCCGTTAGAGTTTGGGTTCGGGGCGCTAGAACTTATTTTGCGTTGCATTTACGAAACCGACAACTTTTTATACTATATTTACATCAAAACTAAAACTAAAACATCAAATTTATCAATATAAATATACCAAAACTAAATACATACATACCCGATATACATCTATCTACACCATACATACCACATATATGCATATATATCAGTCAACAACAAGAACATATATTTGTGAAAATGTAGTGAAAAAATCAACTGAACTTAACAGATATTACAGAAAAATTGATTACTAATAAATGTTAAATATACAAATAAATATTGGAGCATTTTATTAAGCAGTAACTTCACAGGGGTACCCTTCATCGTCATCATATAACAACAATAAATCAGAGATTGATAGCTTTAAACTAACATTTTTGGCAACCTATTGTACCTAACGAGGGTAAGGTATTTAAGGTAGTTAAAGTTCAAAGCCAGAATCAAAAAATATATTTTTCCGTTCTATTAATCTAATCCAGATTTTCTTTAGAGTAAATCTTTTGAAAAATCAGAAAAGCTAAGGTCCCACAGGCAAATAATTTGCCCAAATTTTTATAAAAATTTCTCTAAATAGCCATGATTACAGATTTTGCACAACTTAAAATTAAAACTATGGTTCCATACGTAAGCAATTTGATCAAAAATAGCCGAAAAGTTTCCTAATTTGGCCTATATAGTCAATTTTTCATCAAAATTTGGGCCAATTATTTGCCTGTGGGACCTTAGCTTAAGATACACTTGGGTCCGGTATCTTAATGTACAGGGTTTGTCCGAAAAGTAATACGACTGATCTTCTTTCGCCGCGACTGTGCGCGCTAACGAACGAGCGTTTGGTCAGTTGTCTCCAAGCACCTGGAGAGTCGGGACAGGCATTTTCGCGCAACGTGTTTCTGTGAGTGGTGCAAGCTGGCAAGAGGTACGCGATTTAATTCTGTGTAAACCACGATAAATCTGCGACAGGGACATTTGATATAATCAAGCAGGCTTACCCAGATGTTGCTTTAGCAAGAAGTGGTGTGTTTCGGCGGCTTCAAACCTTTTTGGAGGGCCGGGAAGAGGTCGCCGTTGAAGACCGTTCTGGAAGACTTCGACTTTGACAAAAACCGACAATGTGACTTGTGTGCGCAATGTTTTGAACTCAGACCGTCGACTAAGTATTCATTTAATTGCCCAGATGTTAAATTTACCAAAATCTGTGGTTCACGACATTGTGACGGAGCATTTGAACATGCGCAAGGTGTGCGCGAAGATGGTCCCAAAAGTGAACTTGAAAAGTGACTTCTTGTGAACAGCTACCTAACCAAGGCCGACATCCCAACGCTTGCGCAGCCGCTCTACAGCCCAGATGTGGCCCCCTGGACTTTTTTTTTTGTTTCCTCGCCGATGAAAGGCAAGCAGAATTGTAACTAATGGCTCAATAAATATTTTTAAATCGACTCAGTCCTATTACTTTCCGGACAAACCCTGTTTATTAGGGTGTCCCAAAAAATTTTTATACCCTTGGAGAGGGTATATTGAAATTGTCCGGATGTTTGTAACGCACAGAAGGGATCATCTCCGACCACATAAAGTATTTATATTCTTGATCAGCATGACGAGCTGGGTTGATCGCCATGTCCGTCTGTCTGTCCGTCTGTTTCTATGCTATCTCCTCCGTCAGCTTTAAAGCTATCGTAACCAAACTTTGCACGAAGTCTATTGGTACAAATACGCTGCACATTTGTCAGAACCGTCCGGATCGGATGACTATAGCATATAGCTGCCATAAGAACGATCGGTTGAGAAAGTAGTTTTTGTGGGAAAAACTTTTTTGTTTTCAATGCTATCGCTCCCAACCCTCGTATTTATAAGTATTCTATGATTTCACATAATTTAACCGAGATTTATCAAAATCGGAAAACTATATAGTATAGCTGCCGAACAAAAAATAGGTCTGAAAATAAGTTCTCAGTGAAAAAATCTTTTTTGTTTTCAATGCTATCGCTCCCCAAACTTTGTCACAAATCAATATTATATACGACCACACAATTCTGTCAAGTTTGATCCAAATCGGATGACTTTAGCATATAGCTGCCATAGGAACGATCGGTCCAAAAAGTAGTTCTAGTGAGGAAAACTTTTTTGTTTTCAATGGCAGCGTCTTTATACATTCCAGATATGAATGTTATCTGTTTCAACACAATTTTGGAGAATTTGATCTTAATCGGTGAATATATCGTATAGGCTTATAACAAACTGGCAGCATATATCATGCTACAAGGGTATATAAACTTCGGTCGAGCCGAAGTTAGCTTTCCTCTATTTATTTTTATTTTCAAGGGTGCACCGGCATTTTCTGAACGCTTATAGAGTAAAGTATTTTTGAGTTTTTTTTTTCAGATTTTTCGAAAGACGTTTAGAGGTCGCACAAATCGAATTTCCCCCAAAAATGGCGTTTTCCGTATTGATTTCGATTTTTACTTAAAACATGGTAAATAACCACGATTTTCTTAGTTTTAAAATCCACATTTTAAAGAAAAATGTCCAAATTTTACTTTTATGAGCATAAACCATTAGTTTTGGCATTGCATTTGCTTGTTTAGGTACCATACTATTACATTTTGTCGTAAATTTTTCATAAATTTTGTAAAAACCGCATTATAACTTTTAAAATTTCTATGAAAACTGAAAAAACTAATGATGCAGTTTAAAAGATGGTTAAATTTTCAAAAAAAAAAACTAAAATTAAGAAATTTAAATTTGCTATTACAGTTCCAGTATTATACCAATTTAGCTTTGTACCCATTTCATGAATTTAATAATATTAAAAGATGTTCGTCAGTTTTGCATCGAATTTGCTTTAAACATTGAATTAAAACATTTTTCGCGTTTACTTTTTATTTTTCCTGTTTGGTTGGTTGCCATATTTTTTTCTCGGAGAATTCAGACACAGTACAAACACTAAAAAAACCCGCAAAGACCCTTATATGACAAAGGGACCCCACGAACCACCATTTTCAAACAGCCCGGCTGTACTCGCACACAACGACAACAATTTTAACTTAGATTTTAATGGTTTAAGATAAAATTCTCAAAACTTAGCAAATGTGGACAGGGTCATTGGGAACGCAATATAAAACAATCACTTCAATCGTGCAATCAATTAAGGTACCTCCCGAAGAAGGTAAACCTTAATTTTTGAATATCTTTAAAAGCGCACGGTAGATTTTCATTAAAATCGTTTTTTATGATGGTATAATGGGCTATTGCATAACCAAAAGAAATGGTACTCGACAGCCAAAAAACCGCTAGTTGGAGTACCATTCTTAGACTCACCCACAAATCAATTCATATAAGCCATAAACCAGATCTAATAATATACAGATCTGCGTTTTCAAATTTGCCCACGAAGACTTGGTTCGCGGATTATAGGCCGTTTTGCACTAGCAATTGATTCAGAAGAACATTGACCATTTAGGGTAAAACATGCTTTACCAAAATTAAGAAATAAATTTTATTTTTAAAGTGCTTCATAAGCAGCAGAAAAACGGATCATATCATTAAAATACTTTAGTTGAAGGCATCTTGGCGTACAACGGTTTGTCCATCAAAGCCAATTTTTATTCAAATTGTACTTTTTCTTGGTGGCAATGACGAATTTTACTTGTACGATTTATTGTATAATTTTTCGGATGCTTGTAATACCCAAATGGTAAATATTGTTCAAACGGAATTGCTAATACAAAATTTCCTATGAAACGCGAAGCAAAGCATCCGTGGTGAATCTGAAAACACAGTTCGAAAAAAATATCATAATTCAAAGTTTAAAGCAAATCCGATGCAAAACTGGCCAACATCTTTTAATATTATTAGTTTCGTGCAATAAGTACAAAGCTTTAAAAGAGTATAACTCTGGAACGGTAAGAGCAAATTTAAATTTCTTAGTTTCAGTTTTTTAAAAATTTAACCATCTTTTAAACTGCATCATAAGTTTTTTCATACCTAAACAAGCAAATGCAAAGCCAAAACTCATGGTTTATGCTTATAAAAGTAAAATTTTGACATTTGAACAAGAAAATCGTGGTTATTTACCATGTTTTAGGTAAAAATCGAAAATAATACGGAAAACGCCATTTTTAGGGGGAAACTCGATTTGTGCGTACTCTAAACGCCTTTCGAAAAATCTGAAAAAATCTCAAAAAGACTTTACTCTATAAGCTTTCAGAAAATGCCGGTGCAAAAATTTTTTGTTTTAGGACACCCTACTGTATATATAAATTGATCTGTATATTTATTTATATTGATCATTTTATAATATATTTTAATTGATCGCTATCCAAATCGTTTCCAAATCGCAAAAATGAGTAAATAAAAATTAATTTCCGCGAAAAGGACGTTCTTTTTTTCTTCATTTTTTTTTCCAAAATTTGGTCTTGTATATAGGAATTTACTGTATTAAGCTGAAAATCGGAAATCTAATAGTTCCAGAGTTATGGATTATTTTTTATTTATATTTTCATAACGTAACCGTTATCTGTAAAGCTTCTGTTAGAAATGGTGATGCAATGTTGTCTGCGGCCAACCCTCAGCTTCATCATAGAACACACGAAAGTGTCGGTCTTAGTATCCACCACATCCTCTACTCCAAAAGACATTTGTTACCGCCATGGAACCTCTCCAAGAAAAGGCCGGTGCTGGCATCACTGAAAGACTCTTTTAAATAATACAAAGATATTCGCCGGTAATCTGTTAAAAACCACAACGGATCAAAAGTTTAAGGCAACTTCCCAAAACTTGGGCAAAGAACAAACCGTATGTATATACCAATAATAATCCAAATTTTATTTCATTCAGTTAACATTTTCAAACAGAAAATAGAAATAAAGAAAAATTATTTTAACTCTTACGTTTTCAGATTTCCTACCAGAATTTTGTACTCTCATGAATATACAACAACAAAAACAATAACAATTATAAACATAGCGTTTCATCACTCTTCCATCGGTTTAATACCCAGTGCTGTCATTTCCGTCATCCTCCTGATCGTTACCGAGCTCCATGGCCTGTGAATTGGTAATGTCTTAAGTAGGGACAGCTTAAGCATCAATAGAATTTCTTACCTCGTTGGCATTGCTGGGTTGTGCCCGCATCTTCTTAATATGCTGCTTCATTTTGAGCGTCCAAGTTCTTTTTGTCTTGAGGGTCAGTTTAAAGGAACGCTTCTGCTGCAACAATAGACCATTGGCAACGTTTGATTTAAGGGACTTGTACATGGTGCGGCTGAAACGTTTCTCATTGTTGACCCTGTAACCGGCAGACTTTATATACTTTATAATGGCCGGCACAGAGCAACCTGTTCGTTTACCCTTTCCCAAGACTTTGATGGCCTCCAGTGCCATCAAAATAATGGGAGGATTTCTAATACGAGACACCATAGCGAGAATTAAGACAAATATTTGTACAGAGGCAGACGACGACACAATTGACACTAAACTTAAAGTGCGAAACAAGTAAAGGAGGCAGATCATTTTAACGGTAAATGCAAAGTGTAGAAAAAGCAAGAAAAGAGATAAGGGCAGGCAGACAGAGTTGTCAGGCTACCTTTTCGCTAGTTCCGTTAATCAGTTTTGATCAATTTGGTTTAAAATGTTAACATATTTTGTTTAATTAATAAATTACCATCCGTCTGAATTTTGCTACAAATGTTCAAGCCTTTTTATGTTATCGAGTTTTCAAGCAAAGAAGATTCAATATACACTGGTGTGCATAATTATTTTGACCAAAAAAATGCATAAATAAATCATTATATCTATAAAAAAAAAAATAATAAAATTTTGAAATTTATATCGGATACTGGTATAAAAGTAAGCTTTCAATAACAAATAGTTCACAATCGGCTGCTTAGGTTAGAAAAAAAATTAAAATGTGCAATTGGGGTTGGCATAAGTATTTTGACAAGATTTCAAAATTAGTTTATTCTCAGCACAGAACCTAAAATGCCTCCTCTTTTGTAGTGTTGTGCGTGTCTTGTTTTAGAAAAGTTATGGACAAAATCATAACTTAAATGACCTAGATATTAGAGCCCGCTATTTATTTTGCCGACGGGATTTTTAATGGGTAGGTTTCTTTTTCATCGATCGCTTTGTTGCTTTTGTTGTTTCAGCATTGCTTTATTTTCTACACCAGAGTCCGGCACGTTTATATTTTCTGTGTATACAAGAAAAGCCCTCTGTAGCAGCGACGTCGATATACCGACAGCTTACGAGCTAACACAGCAAGAACAATCAAGTGCTAAATGAGAGCGCTCCTCTTATTTGCAACAACAAACAAGTATCAAATAAGAGCGCTCTCGCGATCTCTCATTATGATCACACCAGCCAACGTAATTTATAGCGAAGAAACTGATATAATGCCACTAATTAAAATCTTTGAGTATTTAAATGAATCGGATCCAGATGAAAGACTTTCCATGAAGATTACTTTACTTTAGGAAGAACTGGGTTAGTATTGAAGTGTTTAAGGAATTAGTATCATTTCTAAGAAATATATTGTCCCTTCCACACAGCTCTGCTGCGGCCGTTAGTTTGTCAAAATCCATATTAAATTTGAATCAGAATCTAATATAATGCTATGAAAGGAACTCTGTACGAGTACAGATCCAAATTATGTGAGGTCTTTAAAAGACTTATAAATATATAGAAAAACGTGTTAAATAGGAAAAAAAATATTGTTTTTACTTGTAATTAAGGAATGCTCAGGAAAGGGAATGGATACGTTATTGTGAAAAATATATTGTTTATTCAATGAAATGAAAATATAAGACGAATAGGTCAAAAAAAATTTTTTGGACATAAGAATATTAAATATTGATTGGTTTTTTTTTTAATCTTAAGAACTTTATTAATACATGAAATATTTTTTGTTTTTAAGTTTAAGAACACTTAAGAAATGAAATGGATGTGCTATTTTACGTTATTGTCAAAGAGATATTTTGAAAAAATACCATCAGTAAGGAAGAAAAAAATCTTTGGCTCTTTTTCGATGAAAATGGTTCTTTTTTAAATTTTTTTAGTGTATTTTTTTTTGCTATAAGTGGCAACCGTGCTTGCAATGCTCTGCTCACCGATTCACACAACCATAACTTCGGCTCTTGTTTGCACGACTGACTTCGGCTCATATGAGCTAAAAGGCATTGCCATGAGCGGAGAGGGTTTTAGCAAAGACCAATATAATCTCTAAGATGCCGAACCGCCCATTCAATGGTTTTGCAATATGCAGCTGTTTTTTTTTTGGTGGCGCCGAAACCGCGCTCTCTCCGCTCACACAAAGTTGAGAGCGTAAAAATCTAAAAATAGAATGCACTTGCTTGTGTGAGTAATGCTTGAGAATACGTGTGCACACTAACACCCAGTCGGACTTGGATGCATGACAGATGTCCATATTTCATGCCAACTTGTCACGTCAGAAGGCATGAGAAAACCTGAAGGTTCCGTTTCGGCGTAAGAAACGCCGTGAAACTCAGGGGTTGTCGTTGTAACCGTTAACCGTTTGGGTGACGTCACGCGGGAGCCTTCGTGTTCCGCGTTTCTCCTTACTAACTCAGTACTTCAGATGCACTGACTTTGTATATCGTAGGGAGGAAGACCTGGCCGTAAGCTTACGAATTCATGATTTTTGCATGCCTTTGAGTAAAATGTCACCCCCATAATCAACTTTAGATTTGAGTTTATTTGCAAATTTTATTGACATTTAGTTCAATATACAAATTTTCAATTTTAGTGTTTTGAAAAAAGGTAGGTCTACTAAAATGCGATTTTCTCTGGTCACTGTTTTTTGCATGCAAAACAACAAATCTCAAATCTCAAGAAGAGGTATGTTTACTTAATTGTGAATATAGCGTTTATTTTTCATCAGATTTTGATGACCAAGACCAAAAAACGTTGGTAAGAGATTACCCCATCCTGTCAATATTTGAGCAATTTTTATGGTAAGATTGAAAAAAAACTTAATGAAAGGCAGCAAAAAATTAAAAATTATCAAAATTTTTTCTAAAATCCAACTTTGAAGTGCTATAACTTCGTCATTTATGATTGGATTTTAAACAACTGTCGTTTTTTTAAGAAATAACTTTATTATCTTTCATTTTTGTTCCAATTTATACATATCGGTTGTCTAAAAGAAGAAAGGGCATAGCAGAATAAGCATACAAAAACTGCCCCCACTCCGATCAGCACCAAAATTTAATATGTTGTTGCCATTAATGAGAATCTCGCTCTTCTAAATTTTTAGTCTTCTAATCGCTGTTGGGGTGGAGTTATGAGGGCGGAAAGATAAATCAAAAAAACTCGTTTATCTTCAGATCCGCTTAACCGATTTGAATGGGTTTAATATGTGTTATAAGAGTCAACCATAGAATTCAGAAAATTATTTTTGCACATTTTTATTACCACTTCTTAGGCACAAAAAATATTATTAAAATTTTCAAATAATTTTTTCGTGGTGTAAATCGATTTCAACTCTTATAGTTTTTTGATGGTTTTTTCAATAAGAAGTGCTTAACAATGTAAAATTTTTGCAGTGACGTCAGGAATCATCTTCATAGAGAATACCAATAAAATATGTGAATAGTTTTACAATGATATTTTATAATATTGAGCACACTGTAACTACTCACACAGAATTGACGGAAAATTTCCCTTTTTCCCCTTTTAAGTTGATTGACAGTGTGCCTAATATGTATAAAATATTAATGAAAAGTACTAAAATAACGTTTAATTATTTTTCACCATGAAGTACACTAGGGATGTGTTAGCAAAAACTATATGTTGTTAGGGACCTTTTGATGAAAAACCCAGCAAACAACTGTCGGTGTCGCAAAAGGCTGTCACCGTAAAAGAATTATTTGAAAATTTCAATAATTTTTTTTGGGCCAAAGAACTGGCAATAAAAATGTGAAAAAATTATTTTTTGAATTGTGCTGTGGACACTTACAACACATATTAAACCCATCCAAATCGGGTAAGCGGTTCTTAAGATAAACGGGTTTTTTGATTTATCTTTCCGCCCTCATAACTCTACTCCAATAGCGATTAGAAGACTAAAAATCTAGGAGAGCGAGATTCTCATTAATGGCAACAACATATTTAATTTTGGTGCTGATCGGAGTCAGGGCAGTTTTTGTATGCTTATTTTGCTATGCCCTTTTACATAAGGATCAACTATTTAGAAGCCGGGATCAAAAAATTGTTGCATAGTGATATTATTGTTGATGTTCGCCATGATGACTTTGGTTGCTAATGGTGGGGATGATTGTTTGTGATTTGAGTGTGTTGTCGCTTATAGTTTGCGCAGGAAGACCCGTTTTAAATAAAAAATTTATTAATAATGACAAATTAACGATAATAATATTACTTAAGTGCTATTGAGTACCTAAATGTAATTAAATTCGACACTTACCAACAATATATTGCGCATTTATAATAATAACGAGAGCGTAAGTTAAAGTCGGCTCTAACCGACTTCGATATACCCGTTACTCATGAAAAAACATGTTTAACAGTGTTCCCGCGTTCCTTAGGGTGGCCATCCAAAAAGTATGCAGCATTTTTTTAGGGTGGGAGGGGTGGGGGTGCTCATAACTTGAGAACCGTTCATCCAATCTTTATCATTTCTTCGGCAAATCTATTCATTCTGCTAATTACTAACTATCTCTAGAAGGTACGAATTGTCTATCTTTAAAATTGTAGGATATATAACGTTTTTTCCAAATTGCGGGGGCGGGAGGGGCCGTGGCCAAAATTTGAAACAAACTTGATCTGCGTGCAGATAAAAGAAGCATTTGTCCCATACATGTCAAACCTCTATCTCTTACCATCTCTGAGATCTAGGTGTTCATACAGACAGACGGACAGACGGACGGACGGACAGACGGATAAGTCTATATCGTCTCGGCTGTTGATGCTGATCAAGAATATATATACTTTATATGGTCGGAAATGATTCCTTCTGCCTGTTACATACATTTGCACGACTTTAGTATACCCTTTTTACTCTACGAGTAACGGGTATAAAAATATTATAAATATTCTCTGTCAACGCGTCTTTTTTCTGCCACAGCAACGACCATCTAATATCTAGACTACAGCTTTGCTCGGTCGAACCCAGTTCAATTTCAGTCTTCGTCAAGAACTCGAACCGTTTTGGTCACGCACTCGAACCGTCAGAGCCCTGTCTCACTCCAACCCATCAGCCAAGCATTGGTGCAAACAAAACACAACCGCGAAAGAGCAAGACAGGGCGAGGCTCCAACCTGAGCGCAGCTAGCATCGAAGAGGCACCGAGCAAACCTATTATCTAGATTTCTCTCATCTGTGGCCACAGCCGAAATCTCACTGACTTCATAATTTTTTCGCTTTTCTCTCTCTCGTTTGGTCTACGTTCACTAAGCGTTCGGCGCTGACTTCGTTTTTCTACTTCGTGTTTGATCTCCACTGAACCGTTTCGCGATATGCCGACTTTTAGCCTTACGAATACCTCAGAAAAGAACCTGTGAGTTTTTCATGTGGAAAAATGTACTTATTTCATGCCAAAAAATTATGTAGTGACTATTTTCCTGAAATTTCATGCCACCAAATGTACTTATTTTGGTAAGCACATGCTGCAAAGTCCGACTGGGCAGTCGTCGGCTGTCGCTGTATGCGTACAAAAACGCGTCTGGCTCTATAAAGCGCTCTCCCTCTCTGGCTTCTGGACAAAATTTGAAGAGAGCGAAAAGCCACTTGAAAGCCAGCCCCAAAAAATCGTATGGCGTTAGTCATCTTCATATTCTAATGTCTTTGGTTTTAGCTTAGTGCGTGAAGTATATGGACACCCTTTACTAAAAGCTGATTCCGCCCCTGAGTTGTGCATTTCCAAGGCAAGTGTTATGTTTTCCATTATTTGTTAAGGAAAGTTAAAATTCTATAATTTCATACCAGGAGAACATGCTGCTTGTCCTGTGGAGTGTGTACTTTCATTTACAATTGCAAACAAAGCAATGCAATCAGCTGTTCTTTGTTTATTCAGGCCAATGCATCCCGAAAAATGCACTGTTATGGGCCGGTGGCAGAATGTTTGCCAATGGAACAAGGGGTATAAATTAAAGTAACTGCTAGTAGCTACATTCCTTTGTGACTTGTAGAGCTCTTGGCTGTCGTTTCCTTTAATAATTAGATGTCCCCAGTTAACACTTCAATCAGCCATGCTGTTTCCACCGCCCCGAGGAGTCCAATGAATAGTGCTCATTATGGCCAGTGACCTAACCAAGTGCACACCCAGCTCTTGCACTCATACTGCAACTCACTGACCTAACCATACCCCCACACACAGCTCCCTTTTTGCCTAATGACCACAAAAACAATGGGAGCGCCGCCCGCCTGGCACATTGGAGAAATGAAATGTTTGCGTGCCTTTGGCTTAACTGGCGTGAATCACTCGACCGGCGACCGAATGCGCCAAGTGTAATGAATCATTTGAGGAGGTGAAGAACTGGCTATATACATACGTGCTGGAAATTTGCAATTGGTTCTCGCGCCTGCATCAACCATGGTTAACTGGGACAGTGCGACAATTTATAAGCAAATGGCGTTTGACAAACAGAATGTTTTCTCTTTAATTTGCAAATTAAGGGTCTTAGCTACTAAAAATCAATGCATTGTATTGCATTTATTAATCTTAAGACTATAAATATAGAAACCCTTTGGACCTGCTCCATTGCCTAGTCAGAACGTTTGTTGAAGGGTTTCCTGTTGTTGTTGCTAAAGTTGTTGAACTTCTTGAATTTGTTAGGAGGACCACCAGCACCACCACCACCACCACCACTTTGGTTGAAGCTGCGCTTGGCTGGCCCTTTCTGTTTTAAAATCTTATGCTTCAGCATAGAATTGGGCTCAATGAATATGGGCTGTCTGTTTATTTGCTGTTCGTTCAGTAGGAAGGATTTGCAAAAGCCATCGTCGGTCTTGAACTTGATCACCGCCTTGTTGTGCAGCATTTTGATGCTCTCAATCTCGCCGGAAGGGCTGAACAAAGTCTGCAAGTCGTCCTCAGCGATGCCTGTGCGGGAAATGGAAGAAATATTAATTTATCTAGAAACATTCGAGGGGTGAAGAGCAAGACCCACCTTCGGCCAGGTTTGAGACCAGTATGGAACGCGGTGAGGAATTGTGTTCGTATTTTGTTAATTTGAAGGTCAAGGCACCCACAGATGTGCCATTCAAATTTTTAAACGCATTCTCAGCCTCTTCGGCCGTTTTGTAGGTCACAAACGCCAACACGGATGTGGTGCACACCAAATCCAGCTCCCCAATCTCGCCATACTTCTTCAAGATCTTCTCCAAAGCATCCCGCTTGTAGGACTCGACACGCTCCACATTATCGATAATCAGGGTGCACTGCGAGGATTTCGGGAACTGATTCTTCTGTGCCATGTTGCGCACCGTTATGAAGCGAGAGTTGAGCTCACTGCCTTGCATTTTGACAGCCTTGGCCACATCATCCGCAGACTTGAACCTGATAAAGGCCGTGGGATATTCACGATTCTTGGAGAAGTTAATGAAGTCAATGGGACCGCATTTTTCGAAATGTTTAATCAGTTGTTCCTTGGTGGTGCTGCGACCAATCAAACCGACGGCAATCGTACGACCGTCGTTGTCGTCCTTACTATGGAAAGGTGTCACGGACAACACTTTGCCATTGAGAGTCAAGGCCTTCTCCTTGGCGGCCAGAGCAGCCTTAGCAGCATCCGACGACTCGAAGGCAATTTGTACATTGTTACCACCGGAGGGTATTCTCGATTTCAGGCGATTCACCACAGCAATGGGTCCAAATTTGGCAAATAGGGCAATCATATCAATGTGCTTGTACTCTGCAGAGTATGGGGAAAGTTAATAAAGAGGGGAGAGATAACAAAAGCTGTCCTACCAGCTGGCACATTGGAGACAAAAATAATCTGATCCTTAGGTGTTTCGGGCGGAATCCTGCCCACTGGTATTTTTGGAATGCCGCCCTTTTTGACAATGGGAGCCTCAGCGGGTGCATCATCATCATCATCTTCATCAGAAGTGCCATTTGCTTCAGGCTTAACCTGACCCGGCTCTTCCTCATCATCATCATCATCAGCATCGCTTTCTTCTGACTCGTCGCCATCTTCCTGCTCTTCGGCTTCTTCCTCAACTAGATCAGCTGCTTCTTCCTCCTAAGATAATAGAAAACACGCGGTTTGGGGTTCACTCGTTCGACCACATGTGCAAAGATCTTACCTCCGAATCGCTACCATCCTCACTCTTATTTTCTTGTTGCTCCTCGCTGGCATCGGACTCGTCATCGCTGGGCTCTACCACTTTGGCAGGTTGCTTCTTAGCCTTTTTCGACGGCGTCTGTGTGGCCACCACCTCCTCCTCGTCCAAAAGTTTTGCCTTGGGAGAGCGTTTGTTGTTGCCTTCGGCTGCCGGCTTCTTGCCCTTAGCTCCTGCCGCTTTCTTTTGTGCCATTTTGCAGTTGGGGGGACTTAAAACAAGTTATTAGCCTTAAAATGAATTTTCTCGAAAGACGATGCGGAGACAGCACGGATGCAAAGAGAACGCACGTGGGGAAGCAAAGACAAGGGTTGGCGCAAAAAAAAAATAAATCGATAGATCGATAAATATTTTGCTAAGGTCACACTTGCCATTTGGCGTTGCCGGATCAGCTTCCAAAAACCGAAGGTAAAATTTAAATTTTTATTCAAATTTAAATACTTTAAAGTACCTATATTTTTGTGCACTAATCGGGGAGCACTTATCTTGTTTATCGCAGAAACGTTATGTACTTTCTAGGAGCCTTCGTATTACCAATGTAGCTAATCTTCTAAATTTTACAAGTTTGTTTTTTTTTTTGCTTTCATCAACACAGGGTTTGTTATGTGCTGCAAATAAAAATAAAAATTGTTCTAATTTTTATACCCTTGGAGAGGGTATATTAAAATTGTCCGGATGTTTGTAACGCACAGAAGGAAACATCTCCGACCACATAAAGTATATATATTCTTGATCAGCATGACGAGCTGAGTTGATATAGCCATGTCCGTCTGTCCGTCCGTCTGTCCGTCTGTCCGTCTGTTTCTATGCTATCTCCTCCGTCAGTTTTAAAGCTATCTCAACCAAACTTTGCACGAAGTCTTTTGGTACAAATACGCTGCACATTTGTCGGAACCGGCCGGATCGGATGACTATAGCATATAGCTGCCATAGGAACGATCGGTTGAAAAAGTAGTTTTAGTGAGAAAAACTCTTTTGTTTTCAATGCTATCGCTCCCAACCCCCGTATTTATAAGTTTTCTATGATTTCACATAATTTCACCGAGAATTATCAAAATCGGACAACTATATAGTATAGCTGCCATACAAAAGATAGGTCTGAAAAAAAAGTCTTAGTAAGAAAATCTTTTTTGTTTTCAATGCTATCGCTCCCACTTTGTACAGATCTATATTATATACTACCACACAATTTTGTCAAGTTTGATTTAAATCGGATGACTATATCAGCATATCAAACTGGCAGCATATATCATGCTCCAAGGGTATATAAACTTCGGTACAGCCGAAGTTAGCTTCCCTCTATTTTTTTTTTTAATTTTTGTTTGGGGGGTAGAAGAAGAAAAGACAAATTTGTCTGAAAGTCATTATAGCTTGTCCGGCCAAGGTGCAAGAAAAAATAAAAGAAAATTTTTTGAATTATATATGTGAAGTGAGTGCACGCTATTCGATTCGGAAAGGAGCAAAATTGTAAAGCATAGGATAATTTAATAAGCGAATCGATACTAGGGCCAATTTGGAGCAAATTACCCCCGTAATTGGAAGAAGCAGCAGCCTTAAATTGACACCAGCAGAGAAGCCACCAGAGGAACCCTCTTTTCACACCAATAAAATTGGTCACCCACCTCTGGGTGGCCTCAGGTTTCAATACCCCTAATCTAAAAACCTATAAGAAGGCAGAAGACGAGCTAATAAACATAATCTTTAATTTTAAGTATTTATTTAAATGTCTTTCTCTTACCCGTAGTTATTTTTCTTGTTAGGCTTAAATATTAGAGTGAATTATTTGTCGTGTATTCGTCCCAGCGGTACCCTGGTTAGGAGAGTAAAGAGATGTGTCTAATCATTAAAGCTAAGGTCCCACAGGCAAATAATTTGCCCAAATTTTAAGGGAAAATTAACTAAATAGGCCAACTTAGGATACTTTTCGGCTATTTTTGATCAAATTGCTTACGTATGGAACCATTGTTTTAATTTTAAGTTGTGCAAAATCTGTAATCATAGCTATTTAGAGAAATTTTTCTGAAATTTTGGGCAAATTATTTGCCTATGGGACCATAGCTTAAGCAATCTTTCGAAAAAATATATATTTGAAGGGTTTGTAGAAAGATGTCAGTGTAAATTTGTCTAAGGGGGTGAGATGGCAGCCTAAAGCTAGTCTTTGTGAAGCTAGGGTGTTTAGACATAAACTAAACATGGGACGAGACTTCGAGCCACAATCAGCGTCAGAGGTCATAAATACATGCAGCAGCCGATCATAAACAAGTCATCTCTAACATTAGATTTAATTACGGTTTGACCACCATTCGGTGGCTGCTGATTAAAGATGCATCGTGTGTGACAATATGTATTCTTATCACATACGCATGCACCACTCTTGCGACCAACGCAGGCAACTTACATCAATTTGTTTTTACGCACACATTGTTAGATTAGAATATTTATAAGGAAAAAAATCTTAATAAAAAAGAAACTCATTCGCCAGAGTGAGTCAGTACAAATTCAAACTTACAACCGTGCTCACTTAAAGGTGTATAATCCTATACAAGGGGGTTGTCCGAAATGATAGAAGTCAATTAATGGTTAGGGCGGGTATGTTCCGGCAAATAGTCCACATGTTTTGCCATGTTTTTGTTAGATAGTTGGACCCGTGCAAGAAGGTCGGAGCATAACAGGTTGATGGATTGGTTGGTCGGATCTTTGGTAGTGCATTGACCCCATTGATATCGAAAGAGCGCGCGGGACATCCGATGCATGAGGAGCTTGGCCGGTGAAAAACCCACGAATTTCAACAGAACGTGTTAGTTTATCTTGCAATAATTATATGTCAATTTAAGCTTCTCTTATGAATTTGGCCAGTTCTCTGTAATGAAGTAATTTTTTGGACATTAGAATATTTGTGAGATTGGTATAGTGATTGAAAATGTTATATTTTTTCCTTAAAAAGTTGATTTTAGCCGGCTCTAGGTTTTCCTTAGCGAGGTGAACCTCTGACATGTGAAAATGACATGTTCAGCTATATTACAGATATCACAGACGGATGATGCCACTCTCTTGATTTGATGCAAATATATTTTATCATTTATATATTTTATATATGCCCCGTGAGGAATATTATTTATTTTAGAGGTTTGCAGCCTTGGATATAAGTAATTCTATCTCATCTTTGAAAAGCTCAGTTGTTATGGTGGGTTCGAAAAAGCGGAACAGAAAGTAAAATTCCTGCTGAGATTAGTTGTTGACGCAATTACGACATCGCAGTCTGTTCTGTATGTGATTTTCTTGAAATTTTTCTGATGCCTGAAAGCTATGGCGACTCACCTGCATGTCAGTAAAAAATTAACACACTTTAACAGTAGAATGAGTAAATTTTACAGATCACTTTGATATATATATAAGGAAAAAAAATATTCCTTTGTTTTTTTTTAACACTTGTAGCACACAAAAAACTAGCCACCTGCCTCGCTCAATGCACAAAACGGAATGATTTTACAAGTTTTAGGTGAGTTTTAAATAGCCCGCCATAGTAGTGTGACCAAAGCAGTTCATTTCCAGTGTTGGCCAATTCAAACCTCCATTTTGCTGCTCTATTAGTATTTTTGGTTTTATTGAACTAGTGTTTATTATTCAGTATTCTTGCCAGCTGCGTTCACACTACTGCTGTTGCTCTTCTCTTGGCCCAGTATACACATAAAATATTAAAATTATTTAGTAAAAGTGCTTTATAACAAAGAGAGTGCTGCGTGCGTGCGTGTGTGTGTGTGTGTGCAAGATACCAGCCGCAACAACAACAGCAAATTCAAGAACGGAGCAGCAACAGAGGCCGACTGACCAGAACACAATGAACACACTCAGCGCTACAAACGGAGCAGGAGCAGGAGCAGCGACCACAGGCAATGGGAATGGCAACGGCGCCGGCGGTTCCTCCGGCAGCACCACTCAGGCACAGGCCGCCAGCAAGGGCGGAGGTGGAAACGGTGGCATCAGCGTCGGTCTAGACGAGGCGGGCGGCGATGCCAGCAGCAGGCGGCAGGCCACTCGCGTCTTTAAAAAGAGCTCATCGAATGGCAAAATCACCGTCTACTTGGGTAAACGCGACTTCGTGGACCATGTCACACATGTGGATCCCATCGATGGTGTGGTCTTCATTGACCCCGAGTATGTCAAGGATCGCAAGGTGTTTGGTCAGGTGCTGGCCGCATTTCGCTATGGACGCGAGGACTTGGATGTGCTTGGTTTGACATTCCGCAAGGATTTGTATCTGGCCCACGAACAGATTTATCCGCCCATGCAATTGGAACGTCCCATGACGCGGTTGCAGGAGCGCCTGATCAAAAAGCTGGGACCAAATGCACATCCGTTTTACTTTGAGGTGCCGCCCTATTGTCCGGCCTCGGTGTCCCTGCAGCCGGCACCAGGAGATGTCGGCAAATCGTGTGGAGTGGACTATGAGCTAAAAGCATTTGTGGGTGAGTCCTGATATCGGGCCATATGGAATGCCCATGGGAATGACGGGGGGCGTGTGTCAAAGTCAAAACCATTATGATGTGTCACGCGGATTGGGTGCGGGGTTAATTAATCCCGGCTACGTCGCAAAATGCCATTGTAGTTGATGACGCAGCGTCCACCTAATTGGAATTCGACGCTTCTAATTGGAATTCGACATTGTTGTTGCTGCTGCGCTGCGCTGGTTGTTGTTCTTGCTTTAATTAGGCGCCGCAGTTGACTTTGCTGACGTTTTCCCGCACCCTGCCCTTCCGACACCCCTCAAAACCATAAAAAAAAGAAACAAAACTCGAATAATTCTTGGAAATTTAGCGTTTTGGTTTTTTGTTTTCTGCCTAGACAAGCGATTTTACTGCTCGGCTGCCGTTTTCCCATTTTGCAATAAAAATAATAAAAAAGCGCAAAATTTCGCTGCGATTTGGGAGTTACGCGCGCATAATATTTGCGTTTCGCACGCGCACTTGTGCTTGTGTCTACCCTCTGCCCCTCCCCAATCCAGCAACTGCATGCCATCTCGCTTGCACCCGTACACAACTGTGCCACCAGCAAAGTGCTATCTATTTGGTTTTGACTTTGCTTTTGTACGTTAATTTTTGGTGGTTTTATTAGCCCCGGCATGGTGGACGCTTTGCAGTTGCACAGTGGAATGGATTCAACCGAATCCAGCTGGAACTGGGCTACGTTCTTGTAGCGAAACCGGAACCAAATTTTTAATTCAGTTCTGTCTTGTTCCAAAACCATTTTTTCTGCTCAATGCCTATACCATTCCGATCTTAAGTATTTATTTTCATTTTCTTCCGATGTTCGGAAAATCGTTCGGAGTTAAAACGCTCTGGAGTCGAAGACTGTGGAATTTTTGGGCAGTACGAAACACACCTGAACCGGATCAACATAATTTTTAACGGAAAAAGGAATAACCAAAAATATTTTTGAAAAAATGGCAGCTTCTTAAAAAGTTAGATTTTTTACCCAAATTTTTGTCTTTAAATAATTCTAAAGAAAAAACGAGAAAGGCAAAGCTAACTTCGTCTGTACCGAAGTTTTGATACACTTGAAATAGCTTGTCACAACGGTTAGCGACTTCGACCAAACTTCGCAAATCAACTTAAAAACATGACATATTACCCATGACCGTGTTTGAGAGCAATAATATTGAGAATAAACCAGTTTTTCTCACTAAAACCCATTTTCGAACGAACATTTGTATGGCAGCTACAAGAAGTAGTCATCCGATCCGGTCGGTTCCGACATATTAGCAGCGTGCAGTAAAAAGAAGACTCTGTGCAAAGTTTCAGCTCGATAGCTCCAAAACTGAGGGACTAGTTCGCGTAGAAACAGACAGACGGACAGACGGACGGACAAAGCTTAACGACTCGGCCGACGAATCTTCCTTCGACTCAGCTCGTCATGCTGATCAAGAATATAATATACTTTATGTGGTCGGAGAGCCATCTCAAAGGGGGGGGGGGGGGCCTGAACCTAATTTAACCTTAATTCGTATTTAATGGTTCAAGTCAAACGTCGAAGTTTCATCCGAAAATATTCTATCTTTAATTTTAGGCTATGGGCGCGGAATGGAAATATCGTCCATGCACTTGACGGAAAGGATTAATATCCACGGATTAATTACTATTTTTACCAGCTGTGAACTCGAAACTGTCTACAAGATAAATTTATGACACAATCATCAAAAACAAATTTTTATAACGAAATTATTACAGAAGAGTCTGCAGTTATTATCTTCTTCTCTTCTTTATTGGCCATCACAACCGTTTGACGGTCTGGGTCTCTGCCATTAATGCTATCCAGTCGCTTGGCAATGTCTGCCCGCACCTGGTCGTCCCATCTTAGTGGAGGCCTCCCCTGCTTTATTATGGTAGGCTATATTCCCTACGTCTCGGCTGTTGATGTTGACCAAGATTGGCTTAGTTGATTTCGCATAACTTAAAATATAATTCCAGTAAATGAACACCGTGCTCTCTTTGTGGATTTAAAATTTGAAATAGTTTTGAATTTAAATCAACGCCGACTGTTTATACATATATGAAACAAATATATGATAATCGGCAACACTGCGTATAAGTTATTGACAAAAACTTTAGAGCCTATACGCGCCCATTAAAACTCGACTTTTTTTCTTTTGTTTTTTTTTTTACATTTAAAAGCATCAGATAGGAGGGAATTTGTTGTATTAGCGTTTGTTACAGTCGAGCGCTCTTTTTCGACGCATATACATATTTGTTTTATCCAGCCAAAGAGTCAGTATTAATTAAAGTTAACTGGAAGACATATTATTGATTAATTTATGCCAAGGTCGAAAATTATAATGTTGATATTATTAAGCCTCTGTTTCCATATATGAATGAAACTAGCTGTCCCGGCGCCCCCTTAATATTTTAAACACAAATCGAAGAAGTGAAGCTTTTATTACAATTTCTTCAAACTCGGTTTAAAATTGAGCGAACTTCAGGGGCCGTTCGATCTATTTATCTATACGCGTTCATGATAATCTAAAATCATAGAAAAGTGAATAATTTTCTCCATTTATTATACACTTGAAAAGTGTATTATAATTTTGCCCAGAAGTTTGCAAGGCATAGAAGGAATCATCTCCGACCACATAAAGTATATATATTCTTGATCAGCATGACGAGCTGAGTCGATTAAGCTTTGTCCGTCCGTCTGTCCGTCTGTCTGTTTCTACGCGAACTAGTCCCTCAGTTTTGGAGCTATCGAGCTGAAACTTTGCACAGAGTCTTCTTTTTACTGCACGCTGCTAATATGTCGGAACCGACCGGATCGGATGACTACTTCTTGTAGCTGCCATACAAATGTTCGTTCGAAAAATGGGTTTAGTGAGAAAAACTGGTTTTGTTCTCAATATTATCGCTCTCAAACGCAGTCATGGGTAATATTGAATGTTTTTAAGCTGATTTGGCGAAGTTTGGTCGAAGTCGCTAACCGTTGTGACAAGCTATTTCAAGTGTATCAAAACTTCGGTACAGACGAAGTTAGCTTTGCCTTTCTCGTTTTTGTACCCGTTACTCGTTGAGTAAAAAGGGTTTACTACAGTCGTGAAAATGTATGTAACAGAGCAGAAAGATTTATTTCCGACCATAGAAAGTATATATATTCTTGATCAGCATCAACAGCCGTGTCGATATAGCCTTGTCCGTCCGTCTGTCTGTATGAACACCTAGATCTCACAGACTAGAAGAGCTAGAGCAACCAAATTTGACATGTAGGACTCATATTATCTGCACGCAGATCAAGTTTGTTTCAAAACAAAAATTATTGAATAACTCCCACATTTTTAAAATTTAAAACTTGAATTTATTTTCGCAATAACCATAAACCCTGAAATTTGCATCAAGATTGGATAATAAATAGCGGATTTAATAAAAAGCCGACTTTAACTTACGCTCTTGTTTAAACTTACAATTAGGGTTGTCGAAATATCGATATCGAATGCTTGCTGAATATATTTTTGGTGTGTATTTTTGTTAGTTTCGGCCACAAAAAGGGAGGTTTTCTGAGGCATTCTCTTGGATATTACTAGTATTACTGATATTACTAATATCCAATAGAATGACTTTAAAATCATAGAAAATTTTAAAAAAAAAAAATATCTTCAAAAGTTATTCGATATCGATATTTCTCTTGCATATTGGGGTCCGATTGTGATAGCTAAAAGCGTCTTAAAACATCGCTAAGCCGGTTATACAGTTTTGGGAGGTCGAAATGCACTCAGACGCCTTAATGTCGTGACAATAGTAACTAAAACCATCTTGCCCATTCGAGTTAACCTTTTTCACATCTGAGAGTACCACATTTTTCCACTCCTCCCTCCAAGACTTTTGACGTCTCGTAATGTTCCTTCTGGCTTGTTTATACAATGTCGTCAATACAGGCTTAATCTTCATTTTCTTTTAAAATATAAAGTGCGTAAATTCAGAAGGTTACTTAAACTTATTGGATGAACTCTTAGTAGACTTTTTGGATCAAGAGTCGGACACGGATACAATCTTTTAGCAAGATAATGCCGCCATACACGTGTCAAGGGCCAGTCGTAAGTGGTTCAATGAACAGAAAATCAAGCTTCTTGGATGGCCAGTACGGGCTGAAGCCCGTGGAAAGAATTATTGTACAACAAAGCCGAGGCGGTCATCCATGGGTTCCTTTATAATGAAGTTTTTAAATTTGCAGGTCTTGTACTAAAAATATGTGAACTCTTTTCGTCAAATGTCAAAAAATAAGAAAAAATTACAGCTTAACCACAAAGCTTAAATGCAATAGCATTTCCAAATTCATAAAGCTAACCAAATTAATGTACGAATATGGTCTAATAGCCTATTTCCATTATGATTACATATTTTGAAATGTAAAAATAAAACTGGCTATACAGCTCCTCAAAGCTTCTCTCATCTCTTGTTTGCTTTATTTTTCGCCGAAGGGACCTACAGTTTAACGCTCGCGGATTTGAAAATTGCTTTTTCACTAATCCTACACTAAGCCCTGGAGTGTTATTTTTTTTTTTACCTAAAAAAACTCACTATTTTATTATTTCAGGCGGGCGCCCAGTCACACACTAACCACTGGGCCACACGGCCTTTTGAAATGTTCATTATTTTTTTTTGAGCGTTTCCATAGCATATGTACATATTTTGTTAAGAATACAAAAAAAAAAACATTTTTTTGTCTCTGAGATTTGAACCCAGATCTTGTTGATTTCTAGTCTCAGGTCTCAATCTCTACGCCATTTCTGTTAAGATAGAGTAGCCAAAGCTAATTGTATATAACTCTCAATTATCTTATCTGGCTTCCATGAATTTGAAAACTTTCGGGGCGAATTGACACATATTTGAAATATGTACTTTTTTTCCTATGGAGAATTTGGTACATATTATTGAATATGTGATAATATGTGAAAATATGTACATATTTGCTATAGTGGAAATAGGCTATTAGTGACGCGTACGACTTTTTCGATATGAAATTATTTTATACTTGAAAGTAAAATTTGTACGACTTTTTTCTCTTTGAAATTATTGTTATACTTGAAGGTAAAATTTTAAAATACAGGGTTGCCCAATTCGACGGACCCATGTTTTTTAAAAAATCAAAGAAAAAATAAAAATTTGCGGTTGCAATCTTAATCTTTAATTTTTCCAATAACATCATTTTTGTTGATTCTCTCTGGCCGCCTCTGGCTGATGCGTATTTGCCCTTTTTGCAGCATTTTCCATCGTCGCCAATTTCGCCAGCGGTATTTCTTCAATTTGTCCTTGAGCTCTTCTACGGTCTTGCTTGTTAACGTAAACCTTTGACTTCAAATTCCCCACGAAAGTCAGCGGTCAAATCGGCGAACGCGTAGTCCAAATCACCACTTTTTCGACATAACGGCCGAAACAATTTCTTCGAAAATCGATTGTTATGCGACTTTGTGCGGTGGAGCGCCGTCTTGTTGAAACCAGAACTTGCCTTCGCTTTCACGAATAATTGGCTCACAAAATTGGTTTGTCGGATAACGCTCTGGTTTGGTAACAGATGCTTTTTTTGGAAACATTTTTTTACTTTTTTTTTTTCGGTATGTCATTAAGCGATCTGACATCTCTGTTCAAAGTTATGGCGTTGCCAGATGGTCCGCGAATATGACCTACACATCCAGCAAAGTTCTTCAATGTTTATTGTTTGAGCAGTTTGTAATTTTTTCCTCCAAACTAGGGAATAAAACCGAAACGAATCTCGGTTTCGCTCAAGGCATTTATATTGGCAAAAGTACACAGAGTATATTAAGTTTGTATGTAACAGGGAGAACGAATTATTTCCGACCCTATAAAGTATATGTAGTGTTGATCAGACTCAACAGCCGAATCGATTAAAATGCAAATCAAATTAGAATACGATACAAATACAAATTAAAATGATACAGATCGGAGCGGTTCTCAAGTTATAAGCAAAAAAGACCAGTGAACCAGTGAAAATGTTATGTATGATTTGGGATCGTTATGTGGCAATTCGCCCTTCTCACTACGACAGAGCCTTTCTATCCGGTAACGCACTATGATGTTCACCGCTGAAAAGAACAATGAGATCCGAACAATCTTGGGTTCCCTTAGTTTGTAAAGTTTGAATCAAATCGGATGTCTTTAGCATATAGCTGATATAGGAACGATCGGACGAAAAAGTAGTTCTAATTCTAAAACTAAAATAGATTTTTTGGAATTTTGCAATTATTAATTATAAACCAAATATTTGCCTTGGGAATGCTGAGACCTGTTTTTTCCATTCTGCCCTTTTGGCGTCCGGCCTAGTGACTATCCCTGTTCAATAACCTGTCAAAGCTGTGCTCTAGTTGAAGCATATGATCTACTACTGAATACTTGAATATGCCTTTAATTTCCTTCGTTTGATTGAGTTGAGTTTGATGTTGATATAATTTTGTGGAAAAGAGATTTCTTTTGAAGAAAAATGATTTCATAGAACGCAGAGTAAACTTCCCGCGAAATTTATATGAAATTCTTGTCCCCTAACATGAATTATTTTTTTATGATAACGTCATGAATAATTCTAATTCTCGCTGACCTAAAAATGTTTTCCCCAGAAGAAATCTTCATCATTGCAATCAATGTCTAAAATATTGTATACGAAATGTACTCAACAAAAAGACTTTTGCTGCTTCTTCTGCTCTGCCCCTGTTCCCTGATTCCTCACCTCACTTGTTGGCAAGACTTTTTATTTACTTGGCGTATGGCTGTTGATTTGTTTATTTAATGTGCTCTGGAAGCGCTGCCATGTTTTTGGCATAAACAATTATCCTACCCAGCCCCAGCCCCACCAAACCAGCAACGATTTATGAGCTCAAAAATGGAAAACATTTCATTAAAATTATTATTTTTATATTACATTTTTTAAGTGTGCACACGATGACTATTTTTAGCTTACCCGAAAGGTCTTGAAAATTCATGGAATTAGTCGAGATGAGATAACGGATTCATGCATCATGGGTTGCTAGGCAAACTCTTGTGACGCACTTGGACACACCCCCAAGCCAAATATGCATACGTCACATGAAATATTACTCAGTCGCAAAAACAAGCGCCATTACTTATATTCTGTTTTTGTTTTGTTGTTTTTTTACAGGTGAACACGTCGAGGACAAGCCACACAAACGCAACTCGGTGCGTCTAACCATACGCAAGGTCATGTATGCACCGTCCAAGGCCGGTGAGCAGCCATCGATTGAGGTGAGCAAAGAGTTCATGATGAAACCAAATAAAATTCACTTGGAGGCCAGTCTGGATAAGGAGCTGTATCACCATGGCGAGAAAATATCCATCAATGTGCACGTGGCCAACAATTCGAATCGCACGGTGAAAAAGATTAAGGTCTGTGTACGACAGTTTGCCGACATTTGCCTCTTCTCCACGGCACAGTACAAGTCCGTGGTGGCTGAGATTGAGTCGGAGGATGGCTGCCAGGTGGCGCCTGGCTTTACGCTTTCCAAAGTCTTTGAACTGTGCCCGCTGCTGGCCAACAATAAGGACAAGTGGGGACTGGCGCTGGATGGCCAGCTAAAGCATGAGGACACAAATCTGGCCTCCAGCACGCTGATCACAAATCCCGCACAGCGCGAGAGTCTGGGCATTATGGTGCACTATAAGGTGAAGGTGAAACTATTGATTAGTTCGCCGCTGCTGGGCGGCGATTTAGTGGCGGAGCTGCCGTTCACGCTAATGCATCCGAAACCCGAGGAGGAAGAGCATCCCTTGCTGGGCGACCGTTCGCCCAGAGCCAGCCTGGCTGCGCCACTGCTCAGTCTGGGCGATGGCAATGAGACAGGCGCAGCGGCGGCAGCAGCAGGCGACCAGGCGGATGTACCCACCACCACCAATCTCATACAGCTGGACGATGACGAGGCGCAGGATGATGATATAATATTCGAGGATTTTGCACGCTTGCGCCTCAAGGGTGCCGAAACGGAGGCCTAGAAACATAAATGCATAAATTGATACGAGTCCACCCTTATTTGTATGTGTAGTTATGGCATTTTGTATCATACGACAGAACCCGTGCGGCCGCTAATTGTAAAGTTTTTTATACAATAGCCATGATAAATAGTTTTATATGTGTAGGCCATACGTTCTAGTATCTCTAGTGTTTAAGCCGAAAGTGTACGAATTTTAAAAAAATGTGAAATTGTTTAACAAATACACTCACAACACGCACACACACACATACATACACTGGACACGCCCGCAACAGTTGATAAAATGCACAAACATCAAAATTGATTTATTAATTTATGCCATTTTTGTCAATGCTCAACTTTTGTTAACCAACGCGCAAAGCTTTGCTAAGCCAAGTTTAGAGTTTATTTTCTGTTTTTGTGTTTAGTTTGCAATGTTTTTTAAAAAGCTTTAAACGAGAATACGCCCACAATTTTCGCAAACTAAATATGTATACATTTACATCTAAGTGAAATGAATAATTCAAGCATAAATACAAAACTATATTGTTACAAACAAGAAGAGAAAACATCAACATGGAACATAATAAACTATTAAGCCTCGTACTCGGAACGACAGAAAATTCCCTTTCGTCACAGTATTTCATATAAATGAGTATCCAAGCAAAGCCCAGGTGTTTCTAAGTTTTTGTAACACTGTGACGAAAGGAATTTTCGAATATTCTGTCGTTCTGAGTACGGGTATTTACTAAAGAAATACCTACTCAAAAGTGGGGTATTCAAACAAATTATGTAAAATATGGGTTACTCGGCAAGTCGGCATTTTCAAATGGTTTATAAGAGTTGTGTAGTTTAGCTCTGAACTAGATCGATTAAACTTCTAAATAATCAGGTTTGTTCTCGATTCCACTTCGGTTTTCGTATAAACGTTTGAATTGACCATCTGTGGAAATCTGTGGTTACTAGATCAAGGCTTAATTATTCCACTTGTCATAAAGCTGTCGGTTTCAACTGCTTAAGCAATTCCACTTTTACTGAAACCGGATCTAGTAACCGTAGATATTAGTGTAGCCTTCCATACAATCTTATTAACATAGAGTTCAAAGTACAAACGTTTATACGAAAACCGAAGTGGAATTGAGAACAGACCTGTATATCTCAGTTCCTAGTTCATTTAGTTCATATAATTCTATGTTATTGGTTCGATTGTTAATCGATTAATAGTTCATAGTTCAATAGTTCAGAACCAATTTGGTTCATATTTTTTTAAAACGTTTAGGCTGCCTTTACACTGTTCGACACATGACCCATGATAACCTAGTAGGCCTGCATTTCCCCATAAACAAGCGATTCAACTTTCTCAGCAAAAATTTTGTATCGCAGAAGATAAGAATGCGATTCTTTCAATAGGTGTCGCTTCACTCTTTATCGCATTCTCATCTCCTTTCGGGAAGAAATGTGCCATTCTGCGAAGAGAAAGCGTTTGTTCTGAGAGATACGAAAAAGTCTCTTCTCAGAAAGAAAAAAGCGTTTCACACAAAAAAAAAAATAAAAATTTGTGCGCGCTGCCTTAACATCTTGCCTGTTCCGGATAAACAACAACGAATTAAGCAAACTTATCTTTTTAATTACATGAAACAGTTTTACCTACTCTGAGGGGATTCGAACTTGGTTCCCTTGGACTGCGCCACGCTGCGCGTCTGAGACGAGGCAACTAAAGGGTTACTTGTATTGAATCTATTTAAAAGCATTCACCCATAAATGCTTGCTTGTAATTCTTGTTCTTAAGTTCTTATTTATCAGTCTGCTCTTATAAATATTTTATTTAAAAATGCGATCGCCAAACTATCATCAGACTCTAATCTCAAACTTAGAGCCAAACTCACTTTTTGACGAGGGAGACAAGAAAAAAAAGAAGAAGACATATAGTAGGCCCGCATTTCCCCATGAAATTCGATGAATTTGACAAGCTATTCAAATTAAAAACAGACCAAAAAGCAGGACTAATAGACTGTCATGTGTCATGCAGCCTTAGGCTGCCTTCACACTGTTCGACACATGACGACATGACAATCTAGTAGGCCTTCATGTTGCCATGTTTTCAATGCAAATTGCTTTTCAATTGACATGTTCGAAACATGACAATATGTCGAATGATATAGCTAGTGTAAATTCACATGAAGCATGAATGAATCAATGGGCATATTCAGCAGATAATTTCGATTAGCGATTACCGATTTACGATTTGCGATTGCTGATGAGTCTCTGTTGAATGGAATTGATTCCATAGTTTACGATATTCTGTGGCTTTTGTACTTTTCATCCATGCAAAACACTCACACAAAATCTCCAATATTTATGGATTGGTTAAATAGAAAATTTCATATGAATGTCTGTACAAAGGTAGGCTGACCCAGCAATCGTTAACCAATCATACGTTCTGTTCGATTTCTATTCAACAAACATGATTGTCAAATTTCCCAATCCCAATCGTCAATCACTGTATTCAGCAGGGAAAAATCGGCAATCATAAATCACAAATCGTAAATCGGAATTATCTGCTGAATACGCCCAATGAGTACCTTTTAACATCGAGTAATTTTGTTTTTTTGAAAAACAAAGGGGTTTTTGGTTTTAATGTCAAAGGAGAAATAAAAAGTGTATTTCAATATAAACCTGCTGTTGCGGCGCGATTGACTTTTGTTTTTCTGAAAGAAAAACCTTTGAATTTGCTGAAATAATGCAACAAAAACGCTTATCGAGTATGTGGAAATCTACTAATGCTTGTAGATGCAAAAAACTCTGCGTGGCGCCTTATAGCTGACAAGATATTCTAAACTCAAATGACCCAAAAGCTAAGTATCTTAGTGTCACCGCAATTCTTTCAGCTGGTGATATTGGGACTTGACAATTCGTTTTTTGCTTCTGGATTAAGGGTAGAACCATAGACGCCAGCATGTCAAATATTTTTGCGTTCTTTCTCACAAAGTTTTTATACTTTCTTGGGATGCCTCTGAGCTCATTATTTAATTTGGCGAACATTCCTTCTTGGGGACAAGTTAAGTTCAGCTCGTCCACCCAACAACAGAGCTTGGCTTTCGGGTCTTCCTCGTCGTCGTCAATAGCTAAAAACCCATACCGACGCAGACTGGCCCTGAACTTCAGACTCCATTTTTAAAAATTCTATCTTTCCGATTCGAGGCAAATTAAAAACGCGCTTATTTTTTTACAATTTGAATTTAAATGTAGTTGGTTTCTCATTGACAGTTATTGGAACTTGTGCTTGAACTTTGTTCATTGATAAAAGTACTCATTTGACATCATTTTTTGAGTACAATAACATGACATCCAGTGTATACGGTATCGTCATTCGTCAATTTGAAATCGATGATTTTTTTATTGACAAGTCTCATGTGTCGAAGAGTGTGAAGGCAACCTTATATCATAAACCTGACACATGAGATTCTACTATGAATTTGACAATATTTTCAAATTTTGAACATAACAAAAAGCAGGACTACTACATTATAATGTCTCGTGTATCAAGAAGCATGATATCAGTGTGAAGGCAGCCTTAAACAGTACCATGAATCGTACCTTAAAGATGAATGTTTTTGCAATCCCAAACCTGAATTAAAAATAGTTCAATTAACAAAAAAAAAGTGAAAAAAATTGTACACTGACAAAATAATTGTAAATTGTACAAACATGGCAGACTTAGGTTGCCTTCACACTGATATCATGTACTTGTTACATGGGACATGGCAACTAACTAGTCCTGCATTTTGATATGTTTCAAATTGAAAGAGATTGTCAAATTCCTAGCAGAATCATGATAAAGTCCAGGATTCTTAGATTATCAATTGTGTCTTGAACATAAAATCATTCTGAAGGCAGCTTAACGTAGAAGATCTTTTATTCGTACGTCTAGGCAGTCTAGGAAGTTTTAATTGGAATAAACTCGCACTCCCAAATAAGCAGTATTAGGGTTCGTAATTGTAACTAAAGTTTTGTAAAAAGAAAAGTAAAGTAAACTGTTTTAAGTGTTCATAATTTTTTTAACGTCTATTATCATCTCTCATAATAGGAACAAAAAGTTTAAATCATTTATAGACCAAAACAATATTGCATTATTAGCTCGGAAAAATAATGGGAACAAAACACACAAATCCTCATGAACATGGTTTAAGCTAGTTCACACAGCAAATAATTTGACAAATTTTATAGAAATTTTGTCAACGATTGACATTTTGCAGACTTAAAACATAAACATGGTTCCATCCTTATAATTTGATCAATATGGCCATTCGACAATTTGTCAATTTAGCTAAATTTTCTAAAAATTTCATTTTTTGAACTTAGCTTTAGTTCCAAATATTTACACTAGAAATTTGTTTTTTAATTAATATTTGGTTGTGAGACCATTACTTTGTGCATCGACCGGGCATGGAATTCCCCCAAATGGCTCAAATTAAGGAATCAATGGCATTTCTCTCACAAGTCTTTTTAATACCCTAGCAGAGGGTATATTTAGTTTGTAGCTCATAAATTGAAACATCTCCTTCCACATTAAGTATATATGTTCTTTGATCAGCATGACGACTTGAGTTGATATAGTCATGTTCGTCTGTTTCTATGCTATCTCCTCCTCATTTTTAAAGCGATTTTAACCAAACTTCGCACGATGTGTTTAGGTACAAATATGCTGTAAATTGGTCAAAACCTGCCGGATCGGATGTAGCTGTCATAGGAACGATCAATCGAAAAAGTAATTGGGCATCCTGGCTTTACACAATCTATGTAAGCTGTCTTAGGGTCAATTAAACCAAACCATTAAAGGCCTATCAGCTTATCTTTGTTTCTTCGGAAAACTCTTTAGAGACTTATTGATGTACACCTGAGGCAAACTGTAAGTCCCTATCATCTTGCAGGCCTACTGAAACTGAAGGATTGGAAGATCACTTAAAGTTAGGATCTTCTTTTTAGTAGCATTTTTGAACATAGAGAGTGCCTTTAATAACGTCCAACCTAACGCCATCACCGCTGCCTTGACATATGTTGGAGTCGATGTGCCGCTTGTAAGATTAATCGACCAAATGGTAACTAGCAGGCCGGTGTACTCCCAACTTGGCGGTGCAACTGCTCGCAAATATGTTAACTCCGCAAGGAGGAGTCCTCTCTCGGCTGCTGTGGGCTGTAACAGCTAACCAACTGCTGCGACTTATGGAGGCGGAGGGACACGTAGTGATACTGCCTTCTTTAAATGTAGAATTTTTCCGCAAACATTGTGTTACCTTATGTAGACTGCACTGACAACACTTGCTCAGAGAACTAAATCGTATGGCCTGGGCGTGAACCCAGCTAAGACCGAATTAGTTCTTTATACCAGAAAGAACAAAATTACTAATCTTGTTCCTTCTAAAATTAACGTAGTAAGACTTGTAAGGCAAGAAACTACTTTGGAAAGACAACATAAATGAACGTATAAAAAAGGCAACCATTGCTCTTTCCTCGTGCAAAATGGCATTAGGGCCTAAATGGGGGTTTTCCCTCTCCATAGTTCAACAGCCGTTGTACGTTCCATACTACTTTTCGGAGCACTAGTTTGGTGGGCAGCACTCATATAACAATCAGTCCTGAACAACCTCCACAAAGTACAGGGAAGTGCAGAGATATGAATTAGTGGCGCCCTTCAAACGACTACAGCGGAAGCGCAAAATATTATATTTTTCACCTTCTACCACTAGACGTTGTAGCAGCCTTAAGATTTAATACCAAAAACTTTCTCAGAATCAGTTCTATATTGTGTCAAAATTTGACGCCAATCGGATAAGTGGTTACAGAAGTCTGAAGAAATGTAAATAAGTTGTGGTCTGTACGCCAAAATGCTAAAGTGACAACCTGATTTATTCAAAAAGGCTTATATATTGAAAGAAATTACGCTTTCAACCTGTAAAAAATTTCCACTTGGCAAACAATTTTTTCACTTATTCATTTAAAGATAATAATTGCTCTCCTGAAAAACAAACTTGTGCAGTTTTTCCTTATTGCTACAGAACTGAGTGAAATATAGCACTTAAATTTTTAGCAAGACAGTTCAAGCAGATATAAAATCTATTTGTGAATCCAAAGAATGAGGGAAAGGTGTTGAACTCTTAACTGCACGAAATGTTTATCTTTCATAAGAATTACAATTCAAACAAAGATTTTTGGAAACCTTGTAGCTCCATCGCTTGTGATTGAGCCAAAAAAGTTAAATATTTCGACCTGTTCCAGTTTGTGGAATCGGAATTGTTAAATGCTCCGGCTTCCAAAAACCAACAGGGCTTATTCCGCTTTTAACTTCAAAATCCCACTTACCATCACTCGATCCTCTTGATGGCAAAAATATTTGGTCGAATTCCTTAACAGTTTCTTAGAAATCACAACACTTACCAATTCCGATGAATCGAATTCAGAAACGGAAACAGACCTGATTAAGTCTTATATTTTAAATGCTCTACACCAGAATATTTAAGCGGCGAATGCTCGGAGCATAAATTTAAAATATTAGACTATCTTATATTAGTGTTGTTAAGAAAACATTGCTGTTGACAAATTTATTTTAAATAAATCTTTAAATAATAGCTAGACAAAAAACGAAATTAAATTTTACTTTCAAATGAGCAAAAATTATACAATGATTATATCGCTCACTTACTTCAATACTTGCATAACTCAAAATAATCCGTTTTGAGAAAAACGCGCTTAAAGTTCTCAATGGACTTAACCCAGACAAATTGGATCTTTTAGTTTCGAGTTTATTAATTAAAATATTATAAATTTAGAATGCTTACACAGCCCAACAGTGTTTTTGGTGCAGGTCTATTTTTATCTGATTATGTTAATATTGATTGCACTGAACAAAACTGTATCATTGGTTTAGCTCCATCAGCTCTTGTTTCCATGATATGGCGGAAAAACGAAAAAGTTGAATTTTTCGCACTCTAGGATTTATGGAGGCCAAACTAGGCAAAAATATGAGAGTTTATGAGCTATATGTGATAAAGTACATATCAATGCATTTTTTAAAAATCAAAGGCGCTTTTTAAGTTCAGCGGAAAGTGTGTAAATTAGCCTCTAAAGACAGACATTTTTCGATTTATAGCATTTTTATCAAAATAAATCATCCCGTTCAGGCTAGCGCGGTTCTTGGATTAATATATTCGCCATCTGAGCATATAGTCCAACATATGATCTAATTTTGTGATTTTTATGCCATTTTAATCAGTTTATTTGGCAAAGTTTTAGCCTGTTAAAGACGAAAATACATATTTAAATTTATGGGAGGAAAACTAGATTGTCAGTAAAAAAATTTATAGGAACTGTGAAAAGGCTACTTGTTTCAAAATAGAATTTATCATCTACATGTAAACATATAACACTTTAGGGCTAATCAAGTAGCCTCTTTACAGTTCCTATACAGATTTGGAGTGACAATCTAGTTTTCCTCCCATAAATTTAAATATGTATTTTTGTCTTTAGCAGGCTATAACTTTGCCAAATAAACTGATTTGAATGTTATAAAAATCACAAAATTAGATCATATGTTTGGCCATATGCTCAGATGGCGAAAATAATTATCCAATAACTGCGCTAGCTTAAACGGGATGATTTATAATGGAAAAAATGCTATAAAACGAAAGATGTCTGACTTTAGAGGCCAATTTAGACACTTTTCGCTGTACTAATATAGCGCCTTTGATTTTTTAAAAATGCATTGATATGTGTTTTGTCGCAAATAGCTCATAACCTCAGACATTTATGCCTAGTGTGGCCTCCATAAATCCTAGAGTGCCAAAAATGCAACATTTTCGTTTTTCCGTCATATCTTGGAAACAAGAGCTGATGGAGCTAAACCGAAACCAGTTTTGGAATCAGTGAACATAAACTTATCATATTTTTAAATCAACAGGGCTGCACCTCACAAAGATGGTCATTTTGTTGGCCTGTGTTATTGATAAAACATGAAAATATGAAGTTTTAACTGAAAGCCGATGTATGTTTGCTCAATATCGACTGCAGGACAACTGATATATGACGTTCTTGCATTAACATGAAAATGAACCAGCAATTTTTTACAAAAAATAGTACACAATACAGCGTATATTTCTGCATCATCAAGTCAAAAATCGTATTTTATGAGTTATGCCAGTCTTGACGTAAGTAAGCGATAAGTACTTATATGCTGCAAAAAATTAATTTCATCATTTTCGATTTAATTTTTTGTTATGAAATCTCGACATTGTTGGAATGGCATCAATTTTCACAGTTCGCTTGCCTATAATCCCCAGTATTAATGAGATATTTTCCCACCAAATTTATCCTAAAATTTTAATTTTAAGGTGGGGTAATAATGCTTTGTTTTTTTGCATTGCTGCCTTATATGATACCGAATTGCAGACAATAGCTAATGCTGACGAAATTTGTTTGTTGTTGATTTTTTTTTAATTCTTGCTGTCTCTCTCTCAGCTATGAGTGCACTCCGTCATTCTAAAAATAACATCAGCCAATACCTTTAGTGCATTTCCCCCTTATCATGAAATGGGAAAATGAAATTTTACAGTTTTCGCCTGACGTGTCGCCTCTAGGTATAGATATTCTTTGCTTAATGCCTTTGTAAGATGTAAATTCCACCCTTAAACCAATATTAAACACAAAAACCAATCTTTGAAACTTTTAACAATGTTGTAGAGCTTATGCATCTGTACATTTAAATTTATATACCGAAAAAATAAAAGAAAATTAGAAAAGAAGCAATGGAAAAGAGTTAAAAAAGTCTTTAAGCGAAGCGATTGAGCTCAACCTTCGGACCAAATTAGAATTAAATCAGTTTTTAGTTCAAAAGTCGTTTATTTATTTCTTTGGTTTACACAGCCTTGCACCTTGTTTCGAAATTTTTCCGAAATTGAAACCAAGACCTCGGGATTCCTAGTATCGAAATGAGTTTCCAAATGCCATTCCATCTGCTGTTGGGGTGTGACGTCGGAAAAGGTTTTGATTTTCCGAACCAGCTTAGAATAATTTAAAATCGAATTAAATTCATTGTCATTCTGGGTTTTATAGGCTTGAGGATTGACGATAAATTGCTGAGGGAAAAGAGTAAGTAAATTTACAGATTGTAGCGTTCAAAACTCAGGGATCAGGGATTGAATCTAGCAATATCATTCTTCCCTTACTTTTGACCTCGAACATTCTTAGTCCAAGTATGAAATTCTCCATATGTTCACTGCGTTTAGTAAAGTCTTTAATTTAATTTCTTTTAAGATTTATTTAGCTAAGAAACATTTAACGTTGATCTATTGAACTAAGAACTAAACGATTGCCTGAACTGTTGAATCGATACGAAAATGAGCCACTGAACTAACTCAACTCAATGAGTAACTGAACTAGAATGCCCAACTCTATATTTATTTTTAAATATGCATGTGAATCGAAATTTAGGAAACGAAAAACAAACTTTAATACAAAAAGCAATTGTTTAACTGGACGAAGCCTGATATTACTTTAAACAGACAAGTGAAATTGACTTGGCTGTTTTGTATATAAATATTTTTATTTCTTTATTTGCTTTTTGGAACTTTTTCAATCAATCACTGAGAGATGTGGGCGCCTGGTAACGAAATCTAAAATAAAAAAATGGTAAATAATGCTTAAGCAACAAATTGCACACATTCATATATATATATATATTTATATATAGTTGAGTTAAGGCTTTTAAATGGTTTTTAGTGCCCCTCTCTGTCCCAGCAAAAAGTGTGTTGTAAAATCAATGAAAACATATTTTAAAATGCATTTTTATGAAGCGTTTTAATTGAACGCATATTAAGCATAAGATAATGAAAATAATTTTTAAACAAAAGTTAATTTCCATGTGCATTAAAAACTGGTCAAATGGATACAATATATGACAAAAGTTTATATACATACAACATATATTATATATATATAAATAGAACAATTAAAATTTATATAAATGTGAACAGAAAATTATATAAATTATTTATATACAATACATTAAAGTGCGCACTAGAAAATATACCTAAATGTTTATACATACATATGCTAGTACATGTACTCCTCATCATTTGGATAGGGCTGTAGCAAAGACACGGCCATACAAGTGAATGTCAGGCAAAATTTTAAGAGTGGATTTTCTAATGTCTTTGGTAATAGGAACTCGACACATGTGACTTTTCATCTGAATGAAGCGAGCACTTTCAACAAAATGTTTTCAGTAATTTGTTGCTAAAAAATGTCAAACTTTTTAATGAAAGTGGCAAAAAGCTTCGTAGAAAGACTTTTCCAATTTTGTATAATATCAAAATCAATCGATTCTTTAAATGTTTTCGTTTGTATTTTGAATTACAGTTTTATCACTTGCAGGGACTCAAAACGGAAGCAGAACTGAAACCATATATTATGACAAAAACCGATTAAAAATGAGTTTATGAGAAACAGAACTGGAGCCGAAACGCATATTTTTAATCTTTTGTGTAACCATTATGTTTGGAACTGAATACAGCGAACAGATCTTAAACATTGTACAGGTACAGTTTCGTTGGTAATAATAGGTCTCAGCATGGATTTGTTTCAAAACGTCTTCAAAACGTGTTCTTCAAGCGAGCCACCTCGGACCGTTTCTGTCCCTTTTTATTTTTAATGATATTCCGACATTCGGGTCTGTCTCCAGTTTGGTTTAGAGAAGAATGACTCATATACATGGAGCGTACTAATTACATTCTTCTGCTTTGGTTTATATTGTCTTGATTGACTAATCTATGCAGTTAATGTGGAAAGCTGACATCAATATATTTGTAACCACCTTCGGATTGTTGTTATCTTATGCAATTTTTTATCATCACTTGAGAAATGTTAATATTGTTTTAATTTGATAACATTTTTTCCATTTTCTTACCTGGATTTTTATAAAAAGAAGTTGTACTTACCTTAGTGGTCGCATTTATCGCCCTTTGAGGTAGAACAAAACCACTTTTAGTTCTGTTTCAGTCTCTTTTTGTGTGTATTAGTCTTTGTTTGCGGCTACCGATAGCTTTATATTTTTGTATATGTCCTCTCTTTCTCTCCCGCTCGCGCTATACCACATCAAAGAAAATAATACTTACCCATTCTGGTGTTTTGTGTTTCTAGGTATACGGTAGTCGGTAATTTACGGCATTCGATGTAGTTGCATAACTCAAAGTAAATGGGAATTCTCATTCTGCTTCCAAGTCATCCCAAGCGAACTCAAATAATTTAAATAATTGTAATATCTTCAAATCAATTTAAGTTATCTAAATCAGAGATGGCCTCTGGTTCCCTAAAGGGGGCGAAAACATCCGCTTTTCACACGTACACAACCCGAACGCATGTCGAAGCTGAGACCAAGAGTTTGAAGCAAATTCACGGAGCTTTATTTTCTCACTTTTGGCCTCGCTCACGTTGAGCATCGCTGATCTAAATATTAAAGCGGAATTAAATGTAAATTTGGCTTTACAGCCCCAAAGGGGCCAAGCCAAGCTTCTCTCAATCACTTGGCATGTGTGCTTTTTAAAATTTTTCGCACAAGGGAAAGGGACCTACAGTTTAGAGCCGAATTCGAACGGCAAAGTTTAAGAATTTGCTTTTTCTTGGCTACTTACTTTACAGCTGGCTTTGATAGCTGGGAGAAGGTGACCGGATGTGTAAAAGATATTTTCTAAAGAAAGAAAAAAACTTTTTATTTGATGTTCCGAGGCGGGATCGAGCCCACAATCCCCCGCCCAGCAGTCCAGCACACTAACCGCTGGGCCACACACGGCACACTAAAACTCCACTTTTTTTCACTGCTGTTTGAATTGAGATTTTGATGTTCCTTTATGGCAGGGAATCAAACCAGAACCGGAACCTGAACCGCATACCGATAAGAAGCGATTGAAACTCAGAACCGGAACCCGAACCGGAACCGATATTTCTAATTTTTTGTATACCGGTATCCGATAACCGATATTGTTAGAGCCGAAAAGACCGAAAAGAAGCTAAACGAGTACGGTTTCGGTTCTGAATGCAATCACTAGACTGCGAAACGAGCAGTTAGATTTGGCGGATTTTTAAGACAATTTGGTTTAATTGTTAGCTTTAAATAAAAAAAGATTCTGCCTTAGCAAAACTTTTGTTTAGTGAAATAGAAAATCGCGAAACCATTCTGTTTGAAAATGATGCTTGCTGATCCTATGTGACCTTGTTTAGACCCTCGTTGTAATGTCAGGCTAACCTCTGAACAGAAAAGTACATGTGTAACTGCTTTGACAGATATATATTCAAGAATTTTTATTACTTTTGTTCAATTGCAAATAAACAAGGAAAGCAGCTCTGACCCAACTACTTTTTTTGAATGTGGAGATGATGTCGATTTATATATGAATTTCTATAAAAAGAATCAGAACAATACAAAAACTTTAATATTTTCACAAAACAGTTTAATGACACCAATCAAGGTTTTCCTGAGCTTAGAAATGTTACAAAATAAAGATAATGTACTTAAATGGTGGTCAGAAAATTCGACAAATAAGCGTAAAACGATTATTTTCCGGTGTAAAGATTATTATGACTTCGCTAAGAAATCAGATGGACAGAAATACTTTGACCGCTATCATGCTTCTAAGAAATAATCATTAATTTATCTTCTTTGTAACTATTTTTTTTTTATTTAAAGTAACGTTCAGTTTGGTGAAGACATTGTTAATTAAATATCTGTTTAAACATCTTATAATTACAAACATGTGAAATTGTTTGAACTTAAGTTTTAAACTGTCTGTTAGTTTTACCGGTCCATACCAGTACGTACCAGTATACCGAAATAAAAATTCAGGTACCGGAACCGGAACCGAATACCGAAATAGTATCAGAACCAAAACAGAACCTTTTACCGAAACTAACGTTCGTACCGGAACCGGATCCGGAACCGAAATTCGTTTCGATTTGATTCCCTGCTTTATGGTAAACTTAGTAAATAAAATTACTTACAAACAAAACTGTAAGCCCGCAAAATTCTTAAGAAGGTTCGGTCTGAATGCTCGATTTTCAAATGCATCGAAGTCAAGGCTTTTGCTTGAATCTATACTAAGGAAAACAAATCAATCTAAAATCTAGATTGAAAAATTTTTTCATTCGAGAATGCAATCTTATAAAATCAAGATTAAAAACCTTGAAATGAGCTTAGAAATCTCAAAAACAAGATTTCTTATCTCGAAACCTTTTAACACTCCTACAGTTTTGTGTAAAGCTTCAGATACACAAAGCTTTATTCTGTAAAAAAAACATCTTTCGGTTGCAGTGCAACCAGCCCCACTGGGACTCGAACCATGACCTCCTTTTAAGGCACAGTTGAAGCATTTGCAACTTTCAGATTTGTGCCAGCTGAGTTCTTATACTGCGACTGGTGGCGCCTAAAAAGTATCGGCCGATGCTGCTGCAAGTTAAGATGCCATTCTGTTTGTTAAGTCTCCCAAGTCCTCGCCGAGTCGGATAGAAAGAAACCAAATTTTTTAACTGTATATGGTCGCTTATCAATGCTAATAACATTTATAAATCTGTACTAAATAAAGTGTTCACACAATATAACAAAGGTTTTGCCGCCTCGAGATCATGAAATTATGTTTACACAGTTTATGATTTATTATATCTGTAACAAGTAATCTCTAATTTCCGTTTTTATAATGGTATTTATTAAACTAAAGAAAACTCAGTTGGTTTTCGAGAAACTTAACACACTTTCTTTCTACTTTTAATGTATGATTTTTTTCAAAGCAATCTGCAGCTTCCATTAGATGCTTTAAAGTGAAAGGTGTAAATAGAGAGATAAATAATAACATTTAAAATACCTTTTGTGGTTTTTTATCTGATCTCAGCATTGTGTGGTTCCGGTACGCAGTAAATTTGAAAATAAGTGGTGCAAGCAGCATGCCTACACTGAGGTTATGTGAGGTCTGGTTAACCATGCCGACTCTGAGTCCTTTGCGAAATTCCAATGCGCCGTGCTCATTAACCTTAAATGGGTAAAAACAGAGAGGGAAGCTGCTTGGATATTGGGGCTGGTTCGGTTTTAATCACCGGTTAGGATCAAAGCATGGTTTTAAGAGCGAACTGAGTCACTATATCGTCTCACTGGATCTATTGAGCGTTTTACTCAAGCATTTTTCTGGTTCCACATCAGGGGTTGGCAATGTTAGCAGTGACGTTGGCAGACTTTCAGCCGGTGCATTTGTGAATGAATTCTCGGTGTCCAAAGGTACCAACAAGGGCTAAGGGTTGACAAGTTATATTTCATGACTGGCGCCAACGTAATTTTAAATTTTTGATTCTATTATTTTAAAACATGACTTAAATTTGAAATATAATTGTAAAATGTATGTTGTTTTGGATAGCGACCTATTGACCTCGAGCCAGCTAAAAAATCCCAAATATTTTAAAATGTATCATAAAACCTATAACACTATCAAAACATTTCCTTTAAACATCAAATTAACTCATAACTTTAAAAGAAATGAGATAGAGGTGGACCATTTACTGGAACACAAACCTTCTAACTAGATTTTCAAACAAGAAAATAAAATTTAGTTGATTTCATAAAGAATTCACGGCCATGTATAAAAGCATATGTGTGTCTATCCCTAACCAAACGACATCAAACTTGTACTTTAGAGCATTTAAACTACATCTAAATGTGTGTGTAAAATTAAAAAAAAAAGCAACAAATGAATGTCCCACTTAAGCCAGCTTATATTTATGACATTTATCAAACAATTTTTCACATTGTTTTTAACATTTTGTAACATTTTTATATTAACTTTTAAATAAAGAATAGAAGTGTATAACAAATCAAAGCCCATGAACTGTTTGTAGCTGCACAGAATGGCAAGAAATAAAAAGGAAAATAAATGCCTTTAGATTTTATTTTTTAAGTACATTTTTTTCTGGTACCAAAATGCATTCAATTTGATAAATGTTTAATAAATATACATATAAGGTAATAGATCAAAGAGCTGGTTGTTAGCCTAACCCACACACACACACACACACAGAAATGAAATATGTATGTTTACATGTATGTACCTAGCAAACTTAAACATTGATAAGAAATTTAAAAAACAAAAACTAACCCACGCGTAAACTGAGCGATTTGCCTACCAACTTAACTATATGTACTACGACTCATAAGCAGAGATCCCAAAAAAAGGAAACATTGAATGTTGTTTGTTTAAATGTTGAGAAGAAAAGTTGTTAGCTGCCATGCGTGCACATTGGAGTTGTGTGAACCTGTCATGCCAATGCCATGTCGAAAGCTTTAACAAAAATTACACCGAATGAAATGTGAGAACATCCTCCATCAGCCACCTTATTCCCATTCCAATGTGTCCATGAATCAATTATTATATTCCATGCAAATAAGCATACAAAGAGTAATAATTCGCTCTAATTAATTTAACATATTGTTTTTTGTTTGAACCCATCATTGTTGCTCCTTTCAATAGTTAATGAATTATGAGATATTTTCGATGCGAACTGATGTGTTAATCACCCGCGGTGTTTGCCAATGGAAAAACAATACGCATTGTGTTTGCATGAACAGTTTAATGTAAATGTGAACTACTGAACAATTACGCAATAAAATACCAGAAAAAAAAATAAAATATACAACAGCAAACAAGAATGGAACATTATTGTCAGAGTGTCAACAAAGTGAAGATTAAATTCACAAATGAAAAATGATGCACAAACCAAACAACAGCTAATGGAAAAACGATTTAAAGTGAATGCCAAACAAACAAGGATTAATCATTAGCTAATCTGGTAGAGGGACGATTATGGTGCAGCGGTTTTAATACAAAAATGTTTCTTTAAATTTTTGTTTTTAATGCTTTGAGGTAAGTCGTCATGAAAACACTTTCGAAAACTGTAGCTCCCTTTTAAGTTTAACTGAGAGAAGCATGGCTTGACCCTTTGGGCTATTAAGCCAAAATTTGAAAAACTAAAAATGTGATTTAATCCTTGAGCTTTAAAACGTTATTTGTTGCCTTTTTCCATTTGTTAATTTTTAATTCCTTTATTGTCAGAGACGCTTTCTCCTGCTGGCAGAATTACAAAATCCTTCGTTAATAAATGAAAATTGCACCTTTAAACGTATTTAAACGGCAAGGTAAATACAGGGTGGTGCATGTATTTTTTGGAATTTAAACTATTCATAATTAGACTTTAAAAACGTCAAATGTCATTCGGAAAGCGACTAATATTAAATGGGTTGGGAAATATTAAAAACGTATTTCCAAAGTGGTAAGTCCTCGATTCAAACTGTGCAAAATTTGAAAAAAATATTTCTAAAAAAAACTCAATTTGTGGATAAATTCGTAAAGCGAGTTCCTGAAACTGGAATGTTGCTGGATAAACCAACCCATGTACGGACTCGTCCGTTGCGCTCGATCGAAATCATTGCTGCGGTTGCTGAAAATTTGAACAACCATCGACGTCAACTCGATGTCCTTCCCGTTTTTAAAAAAAGAACATTAACTTGGATACGAAGGTGGAAAGTCTTCTCTTAAATGTGGAGTCTGAAGAGTCCGGTTCAGAGTGTAGTTAGTTCAGACTCAGAATAATTTTTGTTTATTGTTTATTTTAATATTGTCTTATTATTATACTCTTTTCAAAATGTTGAACTACCTTGAAAAAATAAAATTTTTTTTTCATTCAAAAACAAAATTTTAATTTTTTTTATTACATGTAAAAAAAATAAATGACCCATTTCAACTGAAATATTTTTGTGTTGTAGTTTGGAACGGTGATCTCAAAAATCAATTTCAAAATTTTTTTCATGGCTCCGTTTTTTGAAATATGAATTTTTTTTCACTTTTTCGGTCGGTGCTTTACATTTTAAGCCATATCTGATCTTTATAATTGTCAGATAGAGTCGAGCCAGGGTATGAATCGAAAGGCAACTAAACAAACTGCCAGTAATTGCGTAGAACATTGTTTTTAAATCGGCTAAGTAGTTTGGATACAATAAACCAAAACATTTCAAAAAATTCAATTTTTTGCTCAAAAATGCAAGAAATTTCATTTTTAAACGCATAAAAAATATATAAAAAAATTCAAAAAAATAATTTTTATTTTTCTACTTAAGAATCGCACTTCTACGAAGAGAACCAGATAGCGATTATCAAAATCTATGAACAAACACAGGAGCTGTGAGCAATTTAGTGCAAAAAAATGTGGTATTTTCGTGATTATTCAAAAATAATTTTCCATTTGCTTCGACTTTTGTTCGGTTCTTGATTATAATTTTTGTTCTGGCTTTTCGCTTACTTCTTGACCAAACGACGAAGAAAAATACACTTTTTTTTTGTGAACACACAAAATACTAAAATTTGACTGTTAGGTTTCTACTCAATTTGATGCATCTTCGGTACGTGAGGCACGATTTTCCTAACCAATACCTTACTTTCTTCGCAAAAGTGCGATTCTTAAATATTTGATTTGCAAACCTTGCTCGACTCTATTTGAAATAATGACTGGTTCGCTTAAGTGTGTTCAAACAGAAAAAAATTTACATATTTTAAAAACGGAGCCATGAAAAAATTTTTGAAATCATTCCAAACTACACCAAAAAAAATTTCAGTAGAAATGGGTCATTTTTTTTTTGGCTGTAAACTAGTGTTATTAATTAATTTTTTATAAATATTCTTTTATTTTTCACAGGGATGCAAACCGCTCGGAAAAAAGACTCCTTTCGTTTCATTGTTTGCCCAGTTATTTTTTTTTTTAACCGCCGGTTCGGTTCAATACATGGTTTTTGGGGCTTACTGAACCGCGGTTTCGGTTCGGTTCGGTTCGGTTTGCGCTGTATTCATTTAACAAACTAAAGAAATGTATTTTTGATACATTTAGGGCCGATTTCACATCTTCTACATAGAGCGTCACATAAACTAACAAATAACTGTGTAAAATTGATGTCTATCTGACACATAGCAGCTATCTGGGAAAACAGAAATCGGCCCTTAGTCAGATTATTTAGGTAAGGTTTAGGTTGTTTAGTCAGGTTTTTAGTTATTATATAAAAAACATTTAATTTTTATTAAACTCAAAATTTACTTTGATTACATAATTGCATTTCAAAACAAGGAGATATTTAGAGTTTAAAGAACTAAAATTTAGTTCAATATGATGGAATTTTAGTTAAGATTTAGTAATAAGCCTCTCAAGTCTGATAAATCAAGTTTCAGTGTGAAAAATGCTCGTTCTACTAACTCTTGTGTGGCTGGAATGGCTTAAGTTGATTTTCCTGATAAATATTCCAATATTTATCTTTAGGTAAACGCTTTCGCCATCAAACGCTTCAATGCAATTAACAGACGATATTTTACTTAATGATGGAAATTAGTCCTTATATATCCAACTAGTCTTTACTTAAGGCCTATACTCAGATGAGATAAATTTTTAGTTTGGTACGATATTTCACATAAATAGAAACATGGCCGTCTGTGGCCCAGCGGTTAGTGTGCTGGACTGCTGGGCGAGAGGTCGTGGGTTCGATCCCGCCTCTGAACATCTAATAATAAAAGTTTTTTCTTTCTTTGGAAAAATAGCTTTTACACATACGGTCACCTTCACCAGATATTGGCGCCAGCTGTGAAGTAATCTAGCCATGAAAAAGCAATTTCTCAAACTTTGCCGTTCGGATTCGGCGTTAAACTGTAGGTCCCTTTCTCTTGTGCGAAAAATTTAAAGCACACACGCCAAGAGATTGTGAGAAGGCTTGGCAAGATATATACATAGATATATATTGGGGTAGTGAGTGAGTGAGTTTGATTGGTCCGATATATATCTTAACCATATTTTTCGTGATCAGTTGGGCACGCACTTGCTTTCTACCAAATAATGCGCTGCGATTAGGCTCAGTATGGTTAATCAATTGGTAACTCAATGTCTAGTTAAAATGAACCGAACCGAACCATTTTTTTGTTCGGTTTTTGGTTCGGTTCAGCATTTTTATAAACACACCGGTTCGGTTTACGGTTCGGTTCATGACCAAAAACCGGTTTGGTTCAGCACCGGTTTGCATCCCTGATTTTTCATGAAGTTAAATGAGTAAAAAAATTTTTTAAATTTTTTAATTAAGAAAATAGCAGATTTTATCGGGAAAAATAAAAACTTACTCAAGTTCTTTCTTCTTCTTTATTGGCCATCGCAACAGTTTGACGGTCTAGGCCTCTGCGATTACCGCTCTCCAGTCGCTTCTGCTCCGTGCGAGCTGGCACCAGTTGGTCACACCAAGCTTGGCAAGATCTCCCCAGTTTGCATTCGATTTATACGCTCTTTTTACTGGAGCTTCTTCGTCCATCCTGGTGACGTGTCCTAACCAGCGCAACCGCTGCTGCTTTATGCGCTTGACCATGCAGTTGTCCCCATAGTGCTCATACAGTCCTTAATTTTTTCGAATGCGGAAATCATCGCCGACTTTTAAAGGTCCATAAATACTCAGAAGAATCTTTCGACAAAAAAAAACACTCTAACATTTTATGCCTTTGCTTGCCTGGGGTTTCCTCAAATGGTGTTCTCCTTCTCAACTCCACAACTATCTCTATAAATATAAAAGAGAGTGTCCTGACTGATTCACTGATTCACTGACTGACTGACTGACAATCATTGCTCAGCCTAAACGGAAAGAGATAGAAAGCTGAAATTTGGACAGAAGTTTCTGTAAGTGGTGAAAGTGCGTACTAAGACGGGGTTTTGAAAAATTCCACCCATAAAAGTCGGAAAAGCGTCCGAAAAGTTTGGTTTGTATGCAAAGTACGCGAAATAATTCGACACGTGTTTTACCGATTTTGGAAAATCCGCCCACGAGGAAAATGGCCGGATAATTCTGCATCCGATCGGTTTGTACGCATAGAATACGAAAGGGTTTGAAATGTGATTTTCCGAAGTTGGAAAATTTGACCTGACGGTCGGAAAATTGGCGGAAAATTCTGCATGAAAAAACTAATTTTCATCCGATTGGATTGAAACTTGGTTTGATAGATTACAAAATAGTGTGAAATGTGATTTTCCGAAGTTGGACAATTTGACCTGACGGTCGGAAAATTCCCGGAAAATTCTGCATGCAAATAAACTATTTTTCATCCGATTGGCTTGAAACTCGGCTTGTAAGGACAGAGTACGAAATAGTTAATAATGTGATTTTTCAATGTCGGAAAATCCGCCCCAGGCGCGAAAATGCCCGGAAAATTCTACATACAATATAACTATTTTTCATCCGATTTACTTGAAACTCGGTTTGTACGGTCAAAATGAAAACTTATTTGTGATTTAATTTCCCCATGCTGGAAATAACGCCGGGATGCCCACTGGAAAGTGAATAGGATGTGGGTGGTTTGTTGTTTTGGAAGTGGGTGGAATGTGGCGGGAAGTGGGTGGGCTGCGGGAGGAATCTAGTGGTATATGAGTGGTATGCAGATGCGAAGTGGGTGGGAAGTGGGTGGGATGCGGGTGGGATGTGGGCTGGATGGTGGCGGAAAGTGGGTGGAAAGTGAGTGGGAACTGGGTGGATTTGGATGTAGAGTAGATGGGAGGGATGAGGGGGTGGGAGTTGGAGGAAAACCCTCGCAAAGAGCATACGTTGGGCGCGCGAGCGCGTCGGTTTTTGTAGTATGATATATAGTTGGACTTTTGCCGTTGCGAACAAATCAGCAAGTACAGTGACCAACAGGCTCGGAAGACGACGAAACCGGGCGGACAAGACCTTTAAACGTGAGAGTAATACATGTTTCACAATGAAGTATCCTCGAGCCTACCCTCTACAAGCTCTTCACATGGGGAGCACCAACTGAGACCCCCATAGCAATAAGTCTCCGGGATCTTCCTTAAAGCGGAGTTATTACTTCGTTTACCTGGACATAAATAATTGGGAGACCAGATATGAGGACATGCAACTTCAGTTTGCATTTTTTTATGCTTTTCTTTAATTGGCCTGCGGACCAAGAAAAAAAGTCCATTAAATCATAAATCTATTCATAATTTATAACCACAATTCTAATTTATGTTTTTTAAACTACATTAAATATTAATTTATGCATGATGGACTTGCGGTTTATGTAGACTTTCGGAACGGATGTACCCTGATGGTTGCATGACGAGAACGTAACTGGGAGCAATGGACGGAAAACCGCAATGTGAAAAGTCCATTTGCTGCTTACCTAGTCTACCTTGCCGGCGCCACTCCATTTATGAGCACTTAAAACGGACTACATTTTTGGGTGATTCATTGCGGCCTTGTCTTGTTTGTGTCAGTCAACCCACGACCACTCAAATTGTCGCAGTGACTCGAGCAACAATTCTTCATTTCCGGTGCAGCTTAAGAGCCGTGCTTCCTTCCCAATGGTTCCCCTTTCGATTTGTGTATGTTTGTGTGGTGAACCTTTCTTTTTGTATGCTTGGGCAAAAAAAGCGAGCAACTCCAAGCGGAAGTTGTTCGCCCAGTTCCAGCCCGTCTTGCCGCGCGCTGGGCACACTGTATGGTTTTCATTTCCGGTTTCCGTTGCTGTTGAGTTACTTAAGCCGATTACACCAGCACAACCAAACGAAACGAGGTAGTGGCCCTGAGTCTGCCTTGGTAGATGGTTTGATTTACAATTTTGTTGAATTTTAATTGAGATTTATGAATGGTTTGGCCATTGTTAGCTGCCCATCGCAGGATTGGCATCTCGAGAAGTGAACCAGAATTTCCGTAATTAAATTACCAAACATAATCTGTGCTTGCTTCATTTATTCTCAGTCAAATACCCAAACTAATACATTTACTGTGCACTGCAGCCGGCTTCGTTCCAGGCCTGGGCGGCATATAACAGGAAATCAATGACTTGTGTCATGCTTACATTGGACAACAAATCATTGTACTGGGGCACCACAAGGAGATTGTAAATGGAACTCCACTTTGTTTGCATCTGCTGAAACAGTGAGGTTAACATGGAGTCGCTCAAACTATTCACCATGTTATTAATGGAAGTACTCCACAACTTATTCCAGTTGTTGATCTTCACGCCAGCCACATAGATCTCCAGTTCATAGTTCTCGATACGCAGTCCTGATGGATTGGTCTGACTCTGGGCCAAGGTGTAGCTGCCCACAAATCGTACATCGACCAGCTTCTCGTTGAGCAAACTGTTTTGACGTATGGGTAGACGATAACCGGCAATGTTAACAAATCCGTCCACCTCAAAGGCGCCAAAGGCTTGAATTGCTGGGAAGATAACATCGTAGGTAGCATGATGGGTATTGACATCATAGCTGCCACTAATAATCTGATAGTTGTTCAGGCCATCGATACGGATGTTGCTGGCATTGCCAACGATTTTAAAATCATTGCCGGAGGAATAGTCGAAGGAAGTGAAGTCAGTGATCAGTGGAGCCAATACGGGTATATTGTACGGGGCATAGCCACAAGGCATGATCTTCTGGAAGGCTTGCAGGAACATGCCCATAGCTTCGCCAAAGTTCACATTGCTCACATCTCCGGAGGAAATAGGCGAGGAGCTGACAGCCACGGCCAACAAGGCCAGTAGGAAACACTTGGAAATCATATCGACTTGGTTGGTCTAAGAACTCTGAGTAGAAGTGCGAGCGACACGCGTCTTTTATACGCCTAGTTGCTGTTATCTTGACCACGTACTTTAGATCATCGATCGAGGGCCCTGATTGATTGCATTTCGATTGAATAAACAATTATGGGGCGCTTACTTATTGTCCACCAACCACACGAGCACCCAACTGCATGACTCAAACGCACGCCACATGTCTGGTCTTAGGGTTGGGGGGTTTTCCATAGACTTGAATCATGTTCCATCGTTGTCAACTTAAGCCAACTCGATTTAGGGGCAATCTAAAGTCCTGTAATCTTCGCTCTTATCGAATTCGCAGAAATTGCAATTATTTATACTGAACAGCTTTGATTTAAGAAAAACACCGACACCGAACCATACTGCGGCATAGGCCAACACTTCATACAAGAGCTCCTTTGAAAAGAAGAGAATATGCTTAGAGCAATATTCTAGATAAACACCAGGGGAATGAGACAAGCAAAAATTGATCTAACAAGGGCTCTACCCCCAAGGTACCCAAGTAAAAAACACACAACTATGCAGATACTGTGAAGAGAAGGAGGAGTCCTCTGAACATATAGCAGCACACAGCTCTATCGAGGCGCAAATTCAGTAAATTTGGGAAGAACTTCCCACACAGAAAATTAATTGCCTTCAACTTAAAATAAAAACAAGATGGTCTCAAAATTCTTGAGAACAAATGTTTCAGGAATGTGTAAAATTATTCTCAATCGGATAATATTTGCTTTAAACAACAACAAACCCGGTTTTTAACAGTCAGTCTCTTTTTGATCTCCCCCTTGTCAGCTCAACAAAGCATAAGTAGCCCTCTATACGTGAATCTGCAAAACTGTACAACGGCGGAATATGCTGGCGTGTCAACCCATACGTTAAATGCATAAGGTAGCGGGTTCAATTCCCAGTCAAGTCCGAACACATTTTTCTGTGTTTTTCTAAAAAACATAAACGAAATGATCCAGGTGAAGTGGGTCGTTGAAGCTATTTTTCTCACTCACTTGTATTGACTATAAGCTCTGCCTATCATACATTGGTTCTGAGTCTAAAACCATATAAAATCTGATATTTATACTCATAAAAAAACTGGCAGAGTTCTGAAACGAAGTACTTTAATTAAGCACGAAACATTTGAACATCGATAAACGGCCCTTAATAATATTAAAATGAGAACTGTTCGCTCTCTGTTCGCTTCTGTGCACTCTGCTTATGGAGCAATGTTAGATCTCTGACCTAGAACGATACCCTATTTCCTTGAATCCTGCCTTGATCAATGCAAATACCTAATTTCAAAAACAAATTAAAATTAGCACTAGTGGACCATGAACATATTGTTCTTGTTCGAGTAGATGACCTTAAAATTTTTTCGACTTCCACAATCAATATTTTGTAAGACTAATACAACCTAAAATGGACATTGTCTACCTCGGAACGATGATAACCGGCGACGACAACATCAGCCTGGAAATCTGAAGAAGAATCACGCTCGCAAACCGATGCTACTACGGGAGGATTTTCGCATCCGAAAGAATGACGAACTGTATGAGGTCTATGGAGACACTAGTCTAGTCAAGCGCATAAAGCAACCGCGGCTGCACTGGCTAGGAATGGATGAACAACTTCAAGCAGAAATGGTTAACAAGAGGAATGCGAAAGAACTGGAACAAGGCAAGTTGGGCGACCACACATAAGGTGGGACGACCAGGTGACATTTCCAAGCTTGGTGTGAAAAACTGATGACAGCTAGCACGGAGCAGAAGCGTCTGGCGGGCATTAGTTGCAGCGGCATATATATTCTTGATCAGCATGACAAGCGGAGTTGATATAGCCATGTCCGCCCGTTTGTCCTTCTGTCCGTCTGTTTATATGCTATCTCCTCCGTCAGTTTTAAAGCTATCTTAACCAAACTTTGCACGAAGCTTTTGGTACAAATACGCTGCACATTTGTAATTGTAAATAATATACTCAAATCAATAAATTATTGTTTGAGTAATTAACTCAAAATATAATCCACGAAATTAATTTTTTCAAAAATAGACTAGAATAAAGATCTTGTAGGATTTTTGTTGTCCCTTGGCTACGGTCATTTTGGTGTAATCCACACTTTTTGCCGATAACTTATTAGTAGGGTTGTCGAAAATACTATCGATATATCTAAATATCGATATTTTTGACCAAAATAAAGAATATCATTATCGAATATTTTTCGGAGGCGATATATCGGATATCGAATATTTTTTGGTGTTATTTTTCGGGGATATTATATAGTGGGATATTTTTGTTTTAGCCTTTAGTCACAATGTTGCGAATAACTGTTTCTTGTGATCTGGACATGTAAGGCACAATGTTTAAAAGTTGTTTTATTTACTGTAAAGTGTGCAAAAAGTTGTAAGGACTATGGCAACACAACAAAAATAAAGGAACACTTAATCGCAAAGCATGGAGATCAGTAAAGAATAACATTGCAGCGTGACGACTATCGTCAAACAGTGGCAGTCGCCTATAGTCATCCTGCACACATATTGTTCTCTCTTTAAACACAAGTGTGCGACATCTGAAGACGTAATTTTTGAAGGATCGCTCTTCGCTGATCACAATACTGCCATACTATCTCAACAACCACCAGGACAGGAGAATAAATTATTGGAAAACAATTGGAATTTACCGTTGTTTGCCCTGGAACGGGACCCCATTAAGTTCTGGATTGCAGAGAAAGACGAATTGCCAGTGCTTTCTGACTTGGCATTGTCATATCTTATTACACCGGGAAGCTCCGTGCCATCGGAACGATTGGCATCGGCTATAAAAAGTGTGGTTTCTGACACCAGAAGCCGAATGACCGATGAGCACATAACTCAACGCGTCTTCCTAAAATCTTTATCTAACGACTATTGGTAAAATCAGAAGTTTTTCAGTTTCGAAATTTAACTGAATAAGTTTTTTTATGCTTTGTAGTTCGAATGCTCTAGTTTGAAAGATGATGAATTAAAAAAGTAAACACTGCATTCGTTCCATTGATTTAAATTCATGAATAAGTTTTCAGAACTTCTTATGTTATATATGAAGTAAATAATAAATATCTTTTGTAAATTTAATAAATATACATTAAATCTATATTTTTTGCGCAGTCAGATTGTAGTTCTTATTACGCGTCAAATGACGCCTCAATTAGCTCAATAGACCTGTTCATTGTTAAGATCCGGGCTTTTATTGAAAAATATCGAAAATATCTATAATATCGATGTTTTTGACACCAAAATATTTATATCGAAATGATACTTTTCCAATATCGCCAAAAATATCGATATAGACATTTTTGAAATATTCGACAACCCTACTTATTAGTAATATTGATTTTTGATTTATTGCATCAAATATTGGAAATAAGCTTAATTTTCGTTCCTTGGAATAAGCTTGCGTCTTATATGTCGTCGGACTAAAGCATCGCGAATATTCATTAAAAACATCACAGAAACTGACACAATCGAATCAAAAGCAATTATTACAGTTATCTGATAATTATTGCATATGGTTTCAAGTACATATAATTGCACAAAACTCCTATTCCACTTGTTCATATTAATAGCCTCTTTTTTATATTAGTATTCTTTTAAGTAAGAATTACATGATATGTATTAAGACTTGGTCATTTACAAGACCTTATTGCTTAATCGAACGCGGTGTCTAGATGTAAGATTACGTTTCCGTATTGCTTCATGATATTTAAATACATGTTGTTTGATTAAAAGGCAATACTCTTCAATTTGTCAGCCCTTATCAATGATCAATAGTTTGCGCGATAAGTTACAAGTATATTTGCACAAAATTCTTAATTTAGCTGCAAAATTAGTGAGAAGTGCTTGATAAGTATTTACCAATTAAGTATAAACACGAACGTAGACAGACAGATTGCATAAAGAAAAAACATAGATTGTGAGAACGATTATACTACAAGTGCACTCGGAAAAAAAAATTAAAAATCATAAATATATACGAGAAATCGAGAAATGTCTTAGTAGAAAATGAACAAAGAAACAAGGAGCTATTGGATTTACCTGCAGGCAAACATAAGCTATTGACAGAGGCTATTGAAGAAGCTAGATAGAATTGTACACTGACGAAATAATTGATGGCGTTGGAAGAAACGCATAACAGGCTAAGGACTATGTTTAATCACAACGCTTTTAACAGAAAGATTTTTGATCTAAAAGTTAAGGCAATTGTGATGATGGAAAGGCGGAGGAAGCCATTATTACCTTTACCAACTGCACCAGAAACACAAATGCCGACATTTATTGGAAACTCCAAAGATTGGCTAACATTGTATGGATGGGTTTCAGCAGGCAATCCACTATACAGCAGACTTCCGGCATGCTATCAAGTTGTATTATCTGAACGCGTGCCTTAAGTAGTCCGCGACCGCCATGGAGAAGAAGGCCCGTGAAGAGCTGGCGGTCAACTATGGACTACAGGTCGACCACTTCGACAAGGACAAAGAAAGCGGCCCAATAGAAGTGAGAGCTCAACATGATGAAACTTAAATAACTCCACAAGCGTTTAGAAAGATGGACGAACCGTCCAAGCTTAAAAAGAAGAAAAAGAAGCGTTTGGAGTAGTGTGGTAAGGCGGGATATTCTCAATTAAACTTTCAATTGGAAGATCATATCGACAATAATATCCTGACTGACGGCAACAAAAAAATTGCCTAATAAAATGCCGGAGGGTACGGTACAGAACGCCCGGACTACGAGCTCGTGCATCGAGCATCTGCACGAGATGAAAGAGAAGTCAGATCATTTAAACCAACACCAAATGGATCCGCTTTGGACAAGACAAACGAACTGGAGCGCCTTTTTAGACATGTGATTGGAGTCTATGGTTCTTGCGGAAGAGTCACACAAACTGGATGAGCGGAGGATGTTCAAACTTGAACATGATACTCTAATCGGCCCACAAGTGTGTGGTGTGTGGACCAACGCAGATCAATTATACACACGCATGTATCTTACAAATACTGCCTAAGCTAAGGTTAGAAATTAAGGGAGAATTCTTAATATAAGCTAGAGAGGGTCAGTACATAGTTCCATAGGTCATGAGATTAACCGCTTAAATATAATTTGCAGTGTTGTTAAACAATTCGTTATGTTGTAAAAGAGATCAAATAAACAAATTTATGATACTTTTGAGTCATATAGCACATTAAGCTGCCTTCTCTATCTAGGCAGCAATGGTGTAGAGGGTAGAGTATGAGACTGAAAGGCAAAAGCAGACCTGGGTTTAAAACTCGGTATGGCATGTAATTATTTTTTATTATACACTTGAAAAGTGTATTATAATTTTGCCCAGAAGTTTGCAACGCATAGAAGGAATCATGTCCGACCACATAAAGTATATATATTCTTGATCAGCATGACGAGCTGAGTCGATTAAGCTTTGTCCGTCAGTCCGTCTGTCCGTCTGTCTGTTTCTACGCGAACTAGTCCCTCAGTTTTGGAGCTATCAAGCTGAAACTTTGCACAGAGTCTTCTTTTACTGCACGCTGCTAATATGTCGGAACCGACCGGATCGGATGACTACTTCTTGTAGCTGCATACAAATGTTCGTTCGGAAAATGGGTTTTAGTGAGAAAAACTGATTTGTTTTCAATATTATCGCTCTCAAACACGGTCATGGGTAATATGTCATGTTTTTTAGCTGATTTTCGAAGTTTGGTCGAAGTCGCTAACCGTTGTGATAAGCTATTTCAAGTGTATCAAAACTTCGGTACAGACGAAGTTAGCTTTGCATTTCTCGTTTTTTATTTGTTTTAGCGATATGAACAAAGATTTATAGATACAATAGGTCATCTATGCGTTATGCATGTGAAAAAAATGTTTGTTCGTGGGAGATGACATTAGATCCCAATTGTTGCTTCAAGCTGCATTTATAAGGATCACTTTATTGGAATTGGCGTACGCTGAATGGGTAGGCTCGCCGCTCTGTTCGAATTCTGCATGCCTACTTAATACAAACTCTCATCACCAAAGGAAACTCCATTTACATTGAAAGTACTAGTTTTCTTCTCTCCATTTAATATACAACGTCTGTCGTCTCAGTCTCGTAAACTCACTCATGCGATCTCGTTTGTCTGTCCACTCTTCTCGATCATTTTAAATCAGTGGTGCCCAAAATGAAAAAACCTATCCCATGGGATGGAAACTCATAATTCTGCCGGCGTCGCAACCGATACACGCATAGAGACAGAGAATTTGTGTGTTCTATAAATAGCACGCTCAGCGGCTTGCTCTCTCACTATGCGCTCTTTCGTTTTTTTTCTTTTCTCACATGGCATTTGTTCGTTTGCTTGTTGCTCATGTTTGACGACAAGACGTTTACGTTAATTTGGCTGCTACGCACACAAGCGCAAGGCTAGATAAAGTGAGTTTGGGCACCACTGTTCTAAATACAGTGTGACTCTCTGTCTTAAAACACCTTAACGCTGAAATATCTATCGATAAATCTGCACATATTTATAATGGGGGCTATTTTCAAATAATTCCACAGTTACACATAATTAAACAACCAACCTTAATCTTAGCTTGTTTCATTTATTCTATGTCAAATATGCAAGTTCCTCTCCAACTACTGCACATTGCAGCCAGCATTGTTCCAGGCATCGGTAGCACTGACCAGGAAATTAATAACTTGACTCATATTCACATTGGACAACAAATTATTATAATAAGGCACCACAAATTGATTGTAAATCGGACTCCACAATGACTGCATTTGCTCAAAGGCCATGTCCAAAAAGGCATTGCTATAACTATTCACCAAGTTATTGATCGAAATGCTCCACAATTTATTCCAGTTGTTGATCTTCACACCAGCCACATAGATTTCCACCTGGTAGTCGACTATACGCAGTCCTGCTGGATTAGACTGACTTTGAGCAAACGAATAGCTGCCCACAAAACGCACATCGACCAGCTTCTCGTTGAGCAAGCTATTTTGACGTATGGGTAGGCGATAACCGGCAATGTTTACAAATCCGTCCACCTCATAGGCACCGAATACTTGAATCTCTGGAAAGATTACATCATAGGTAGCATGCTGGGTGGCCACATCAAAGGTACCACTTATAATCTCGTAGTTGTTCAGGCCATCGATGCGGATGTTGCTGGCATTGCCCACGATTTTATAATCATTGCCGGAGGAATAATTGAAGGCGGTGAAGTCAGTGATCAGCGGAGCCAATACGGGTATATTGTAGGGAGCATAGCCACAAGGCATGATCCTCTGGAAGGCTTGCAGGAACATGCCCATAGCATCGCCAAAGTTCACATTGCTCACATCCCCGGAGGAAATGGGCGAGGAGCTGACAGCCACGGCCAAGAAGGCCAGTAGGAAACACTTGGAAATCATATCGACTTGGTTGGTTTAAGAACTCTGGGTAGAAGTACGATCGACACGCGTCTTTTATACGCAAACCACCTAGTTGCTGTTATCTTGACCACGTACAATAGATCATTGATCCAAGACCATGATTGATTGCGTTTCGATTAAATAGCCTATTTTGGGGTTGGGGGCACCTGTTCACGCACTCACTTATCGTCTGCCACCCGCGCAGTTCTAGTAATTGCATGACTCACAGTCTAATTGATGATCCATCGTTGTCAACTTAAGCTTACATTAGCTTGGGACACACAGAAGACTATTAGTTGGCGCTTATATGTAGTTCCCAAAAACACCAGCAATTAGGCTTAAAATAGAAATTAACTGTTTTGACCAATTACCGGTCCTTTGTATCACAACCGTTTGACGGTCACGGCCGCTGTAACTAATGCCTGCCAGTCGCTTCTGCTCCGTGCGAGCTGGCACCAGTTTTTCACACCAAGCTGTGAAATGTCTTTCCGCAGTCCCACCTTAGGGGTGGTCGTCCCACCTAGCCTTGTTCCAGTTCTTTCGCATTCCTCTTGTAAACACTTTTTGCTGGAGCTTGTTCATCCATTCGGGTAACATGTCCTAGCCAGTGCAGCCGCTGTTGCTTTATGCGCTTCACAAGACTAGTATCCCCATACAGCTCATACAGTTCATCTTTCTTTCGGAAGCGAAAATCTTCGCCAACTTTCAAAAGGTCCATAAATACTCCGAAGAATCTTTCGCTCGAAAACGCAAATCGCCGCCTCATCCGCTGATGATATTACCCATGCTTTTGGGCCGTATTGCAGGACTGGGATGATACGTGACTTGTATAGCGCTATTTTCGTTCTTCGAAAGAACGAAGTAGAGAGTTAGAGTTTCTCGAATCAAAGAGAGGCAGCCATAGTTTATGTCGAAAAAGCAAAAACAATGCCAACAACATTGCTCTGCCGCAGCAAGCGCGAAAAGGAGTACCGGTCGTTTTTTCTTCGTGAACATTTCGTAGTTGGCCTCGGGTCAGCAGAGAGTTTTAAGCTTCTTCTTGTGAATTTCGCCAGTTTATGCATGGGGGTAAGGAGAAGAAAAAAAAAGAAAATGAAAAAAATACCGAAAACGTTTGCAGCTATCCACAGACATTACCTGTTAAATTCGCCTTATTTATCGATTTTGCATAGTTATTTAATATATTAATTTTTATATGATTCCATCTCAAAAATTGGATTAGATTTAAGGGAGGAGAGGGAGTTGGAACGTATCAACCAGGAAGCGTTATCGTCGAGATGATGACCAAGATAATTTGTGATGGCAAATTCTTCGTCGAAACTGTATGAGTTAAATTCTGTGTTTCAACATGACGACTTTGCTCTACCGCACACAAGTCGGGAAAAAAATCGATTTTCTGAAGAAATAAGTTTCGTGTCGTTTAATGTAGAAAAGTAGTGATTCGGACTCGGCCAAATAAGTATGCCCGATTTGACGCCGACTGATTAATCCTTTTGCGTCATAGCTTAGAACGCTTAAACAAAGCGCTTTATCGTTTCTTCGGATTGACACGTATGAACGAGCACTTCGCTAAGGACAAACATTCTTGAATCGGAAATAGGCGACTAATTACGTTTGCCGAATTGTTGGCGAAATCGAGTGGAAAAAATATGTCAAAAACGCCTCTTATCTCTGGCCATTTGTTAAACATTTCCAAGATTTTGTCTACCGCCATTTTTATTTTTTCTTTGATTTTAAAAAACATGCGTCCGTCGAAATATGGGATACCTGTACTTGTGTGATGTTCGCAGTTTGGGTGCAACAACAAGCGTATCACCAAAAAAAAAATTTATGCCCGCTTTCAAAAAACAATGGGGAAACAACAGTTATCGGTGTTTGCTCTGCCTTTGCTTTTGATTGATTTCGCACAGATGCACAAGAAAACTTATTTCTAAACAATATTTGATCAAAACTTGAGAACCGCTCATCCGATCTTTGTCATTGAGCAAAACGATACATATTGCTTATGACTAACTATCTCCAGAAGGTACAAATCATCTATCTACAAAACTGTGGAAGATATGACGTTTTTTCTAAATTCCGGGGGCGGGAGGGAGCGTGGCAATAATTGAAAAAATCTTGATCCGCCTGCAAGTATGAGAAGCATTTGTAACATACATGCCAATCCTCTATCTCTTACCATCTCTGAGATCTGTTTGTTCATACTGACGGACGGACAGACGGACATGGCTATATTGACTCGTCTGTTGATGCTGAGCAAGATATATATATACTTTATAGGGTCGGAAATGATTCCTTCTCCCTGTTACATACTTTTGCACAAACTTTATATACTCTATGTACCTTTAGTACAGAGTATAAAAATTAGAACTACAACTAATAATACCCTTTCAAAATTTTAAAAATATATCTTTGGTACTAATACCATGTATTACAGATATTCTGAAAATGTTACTTTGATACTTTAAAAATATATTATTGATATTAGCAAATATTAAATTGTTGGTTTGGAAAGTAAAAGTGATAGATTCGAACATTTTATCTGGGAATTTTTCAGATGAAGGCCGATTTGATACTAAGAAATAGAGGGAAGCTCACTTCGGCGCGACCGAAACTAATATACCCTTGGAGCATGATGTATGCCTGTACCATAGAAGGAAGCATCTCCGACCACATAAGGTATATGTATTCTTGTTCCCCCTCACAAATTAATGGTCCCGTTCCCAGTCTTTTTTTAAGTGTTGCACTGTTTTATAATTAAAGTCCCACACAATATCTTTGCATGCTTCATTTATTGTTAGTTACATATAGAAATGTATGTATACCCAATCAAATTACTGCACATTGCAGCCAGCATTGTTCCAGGCATCGGCGCAACGGACAAAGAAATCAACGGCTTGTTTCATGCTCACATTGGCCAACAAATCGTTATACTTGGGGACCACAAAGAGATTGTTAATCGGACTCCACAGGGACTGCATCTGCTCAAAGAAGGCGTTGAAAAAGGCATCGCTCCAACTGTTGACAATGTTATTAATGGAAATACTCCACAATTTATTCCAGTTGTTGATCTTCACTCCAGCCACATAGATTTCCAACTCATAGTCCACAAGGCGAAGTCCTGAAGGATTGGTCAGATTGGCCAGGGTGTAGCTGCCCACAAATCGCACATCGACCAACTTCTCGTTTAACAAACTGTTTTGACTTATGGGTAGACGATAGCCGGCAATGTTGACAAATCCCTCCACTTCATAGCTGCCAAATGCTTGAACCTCTGGGAAGACAACGTCGTAGGTAGCATGCTGGGTGGCCACATCAAAGGTACCACTTAGAATCTGGAAGTTGTTCAGGCCATCGATGCGGATGTTGCTGGCATTGCCAACGATTTTATAATCGTTGCCGGAGGAAAAGTCAAAGGCATAGAATTCACTGACCAGCGGAGCCAATACGGGTATATTGTATGGAGCATAGCCACAAGGCATAATCTTCTTGAAGGCTTGCAGAAACTTGTAGTTAGCCTGGCCAAAGTTTAAATTGCTGGGCGAAGAGTTGACAGCCACGGCCAACAAGGCTAGAATGCAACACTTGAAAATCATTTTGAATTGCTTGAGTCGAGTAGTACAATGAGTAAAAGTGCTAGCGACACGCTCCTTTTATACCCACCAACCTACCAATTGTTATTATCTTTTCTATTTGTGCAGATCATGATTGATGACGTTTCGATTAAATATCCAGTTTTGGGGCTGGGGCACCTGTTCACGCACCAGCTTATCGCCAACCACTCGGTCGAGCCTCTAAATTAGAGGGTTAATAATGATCCATCGTTGTCCACTAAGGCTTAAAATTAGCAATGTTATCGAATTCTCAGAATGAGTCATAATTGATGAAAGAGTTTTAGCTATTTCAGTCCTAAAAATATAGTAACCAAAAATAAATGCACTGACGACAGGAAAATCAGTCACAAGAAAAAAAATAGTGGGAAACTAGCTTCGGTTCGAACGAAGTTTATATACCCTTGGAGTAAGATATATGCCAGCTGGTTTGTTATATGCCAGCTACCGGTATTCGAGAACCCATATTCTTGGAACCGAAAAGAACCTGAACGTTGTACTGGTACAGTACAACTAGACTGCAAGGCTGGCACTTAGTTTTGGGAGACTTTAAAGTAATTTGATTAATGTTGATGATATTCGTTCAAAAAATAAAACCGGCCTTGTCAAATCTTTTGTATTGTTATATAGAAAATGCTAAAACCAGCCTCTATAAAAATGTTGCATCCTATATTCTTAGATCCTCATCTTGTAATGTCATGATAATATTTTAGCATAAAGCTCTGACCAAGGCTATAAACATCTGAAATTCTGAAGAAAGTTCGGTCTGAGGGTTTAAAGACGTTGGAAAGTGTTAGGTTCGCTCCTTAAACTGGTTCCTTTACTTATCGAACCTGTGGTTATGTTTCAAATTATGATATCGTTGAGATATTTTTTGATAAAAAAACAAAAAACATATTATTAGTAAGGATGCTTTCAGGTAATGAAGCTATTAGTACACATTCATTACCAGGGCTTATAAACGTGCTTAGACTTTAAAACGAAGAGCGTGTCACACCTTTATGTAGATCAATAAACGGATGTGGTTTGCCATTTAACAACTTGACTATATTTTCTTTTAGAAGTCATAATATGCAGTTTGGATATCATTTTAAAAAGATAATGCTCTGATTCAGCACTATAAAATAATTTTTAAACGATCAAAATATTATAATAATTTTAGAATGAAAAAATGACTAAATATATTTTTGTAAACGAACCTTTTACAAAGAGAAGAGGAGAAAGAAAGAGGAGGCAGGTTTAACCAGCGCGGGAGGCTAAAGTTTTTTAGGTACCAGAGTTAGGAGGTAAATGAGAGCTGCTCTGCGCTCAATTAAGTTTCCTCCCCTCCCCTCTCTCTCTTCTTTTTTTTTTTTTTTTATATTAGGGTTGTTTGAGTTAAACTATCTGAGACCTATTTCTCGATACATATGTAATGACTAACTATCTCTAAGACAAGTCACAACAAATCTTCGATTGAGTACGTGCGAACCATCTATCTGTAAAACGTGATTAGACGCTCTTTCAAATCGCGGAGGGGGCTGGCAAAATTGATAATAAATGTAACTTTGTGCATTTGTCATAATTATTTACCACCGAGATTCATCCTTTGTTCAACGGACGGATTAGACGGAATTTATCAGACGGACATGGCTATATCGACCGGCTGTTGATGCTGATCAAGAATATATATTTATAGGTCGGAAGTGATCTTTTCTCCCTGTTACATACTTTAATAACAATACCAACGGACGAGTTGTTGGTTTTTTTGTAAATAGAATTTTTTTTTCATATCATTTCAAACAATAACGGTTTAATCTCAATTTGTCCAACGATGAAAAGTTTAAACGATCTTTTTTTATACACTTGGAGAGGGTATTATAATTTGTCCAGAAGTTTGCAACGCATGAAAGGAAGCATCTCCGACCACAAAGTATATATATTCTGATCAGCATGACGAGCTGAATTGATAAAGCCGTCCGTCTGTCCGTCCGTCTGTCCGTCTGTTGTTTCTACGCTAACTCCTCCCCCAGTTTTGGAGCTATCGTAACCAAACTTTGCACGAAGTCTTTGGTACATATACGCTGCTAATTTGTCGGAACCGGCCGGATCGGATGACTTATCTATATAGTCTCGCCCTTATAGTCTCGTTGAGATCAACGGGTTTATAAGAGAAATGATAGTTTTAATATTGCTGCTCCAAACATATGGAGGAGATGGAATTTTTTTAAGCTATCTGCGAAATAAAGTCGAAGTCGCTAACAGTTGAGACAAGCTAATTCAAGTGTACCAAATTGCGGCACTACGAAGTTCAGCTTTGCCGTTCTCGTTTTAACTCTCACAATAGAAAAGCCAGACGAACATGCGAAAATCGAAGGACTATAGAGTCGGCAAATCGAAATTTGACGCTAACAAGAAATATATACTTTATGGGGCCCGCAGCCGCTTCAAATTTCGCAGGTGGCTGTTTAGTCCCCAGTCATTTGTCTCAAAATTTATGAATTCGTTTATTTTCATTTCTAATGAGAGCAGGGTAAAAATAGTACTTAGCTTAAACAAAACGTAGCAGTATTGGATAGCCATTTGTAATTAATTTTTCGTTGTGTGAAATTATAAATTTAATCTTAATAAATCATTTTGATATGGCCGAAAAGTTCACTTTGATATTTTCAAACAAGTCAATTTCAAGTTTGTCATATCGGCTTTTTATTGATAAGAGAAAATATAATATTGAGCCCCAGATCATATCATTTTTATACCCGTTACTCGTAGAGTAAAAAGGGTATACTAAAGTCGTGCAAATGTATGTAACAGGCAGAAGGAATCATTTCCGACCATATAAAGTATATATATTCTGATCATTCAACAGCCAACGATTTAGCCTTCCGTCCGTCTGTCTGTATGAACACCTAGATCTCAGAGACTATAAGAGATAGAGGTTCCAAATGTTGACAAGTGATTCCTTTTGTCTGCACGCAGATCAAGTTTTTTTTTCAAATTTTGGCCACGCCCCCTCCCGCCCCCCCCAATTTAGAAAACGTTGAATACTCCTACAGTTTTAAAGATTGACGATTCGTACCTTCTAAAGATAGTTAGTAAATAGCAAAATGAATCGATTTGCCGAAAAAATGATAAAGATCGGATGAACGGTTCTCAAGTTATGAGCAAAAAATTGAACCAAGCGCCCCCGCTACCACCCCCCCACCCTAAAAAAATGTTGCATACTTTTCGGATAACTAAGGAACGCAGGAACACTTCAGAACTTCAGAGATTTCCTCGTTTTCTTATATGAAAATCGAGTTGGAAGGTTTGTGTCCAGCGTTAATGGGCCACTTATCCAATCTGTTGCCCTTCTCTCAAAAAAAAAAGTTACCATCTTCTAGTTATGAGTTAATTTGATGTTTAAAATGCACCTTTTGATAGTGTTATAGGTTTCCATGATGCATTTTTAAAATATCATCTAAATCTCTAAGTCATATTCCTGCTAAGTCTCCCGACAAAACATCGAGAGATTTGAAACCAACTGGAAAGAGATTTCTGTGACAATTGAGAATTGGTTTTGGGCTCGAAGAGACTGTGACACCGCTGACACTTTTATTGGCGTTAAGTCCGAACGCCCAGACTAGGGGTTCAGTTTAATACTACAATAATTAGATAGAGAATCGACTTCTAGCTGTCTACAAAAGAAGTCCCATGACTTTTTGACACTTTTTAGTATGACTCTGCCAAAGTTGAAAATGGATCAAATATGGAGTGTGACAGATAGATAGATAATTAAACTACCTTCTTATATTAAGAATATAATGATCAAAAAAAGCTTAATAATCGATGGTATAGTTTGCCGACAATTTAATTCGAAAGTTCGTGTTTTTTCAAAAATAGTACGCTTTAGAGAAGTTATATCTCTCGGATATGTTCATACGATCTCAAAATAAGTATGGATCGGTTAGTCTATCGGAAAAGTTAACTTATTTTGTCAATTGCGTCAGTCAAAAAATTGATTTTTACGCAGTTTGCGGCGCGAGGCCCCACCGTAAGATGTTGGTCAGTTCACCACCCGCCACCATCCACCACAACATCCACTTTTTCTAAGCTGTGATTGATTTCGAGATAGCCAGATTTTATCCTTTAATCCATTACTTTTGATCACTCGAAATGTTCAAAATAAAATAAATCAACGGCCGACCGCTAACATCTGACAACGACGGACTCTCTCAAAGTTTACTTCCCCGATCCCCTTGGCTATAAGAACCAAATTGAGAACGAATTTAGCTCGATTTCAAGAGCGAAATTCATGCAAATTTAAGAGCGAATAAAGTTTTTCTCCAGATCGTTCGTACTCAAACTATTCGTTCTAGTTTTTTCATAGTGTTGGTATATTGTAGTAACAGACGAAATCAAATCAATTTCCAAAGGTAATGAAAACAGAAAATCCTGGATATTCTCTGTCCGATCAGAAAAAGATTTATTTGATATGGTTTTTATACTTTGGGCCAGATAGATGGTTCGTAAATATTTCGAAATCTGCTTACTTAAGGACATTTTTTCTATCTCGGTTGACCTTATTTATTTACAAGTTAGGCACACTTGAATTGGTTTCTGTATAGCTTACCGAGTCGTATAGTTTTGGGATATACTGTATCAGTTGTTTGCTGCCTGGCTTATTTCCAAAATTTATTTTAT